>JBAMYA010066065.1:0-26601 GCA_037176975.1 Arrhamphus sclerolepis
TGTATGTACAGAATGTACAGAACCCGGTCCATTAGCTAATTAATTTCTCCAGTTTAGGTTTCATTTGGCTTCACATGTTTTTCACAATGCTAGTTAGTTAAACTTTCTGCTGAGACACATCTCAATTTAAAAGAAAAAAAAGCATCTGTAATAAATTTATATTTCCACTTTAAATATGGAGTGAGAGATCTGTCAACACCACGAAGAATGAAAAAATGCAGATCTGAGAGCTAAAAGGAGAGAAAAATGAAAGGACAAGCACGGAGAGACGTAAAAACAGACAATGGCGAATAACAACCTGAGGGATGAGTGAAAAACTCCAGAAGATAAATACATTTTGAAAATCAGGAACAAAAACAATTTTTGTGTTTTGGGTTTTTTTTGTTTTTTTTTCCCCCCTCTCCAAGGACACAACCTCCGTTTTATTCCCACCTTCAGCTCAAATCAGTTTTCTCTCTCTGCTTGTAGCTGTTTGCATAAATCCTCACATCACACTTTAAAAGCTTTACTGGAACAGACAAACGCACGCAAATATTAGTGTCAGCTACCTTTACCACATCACAGACACTCACTCCAAGTGAACCAGAAGATGTTGCTATGGCAACGGTAAATGAAACACTAACATGCTCGGTGCAAATAAACCACTACCACCAACTGAACAAAAATAGGACAGAGAACAAAAAAATGTTACAATGCTGGAAGATGACCGTCAACATTATTAATCATCAGTACGCCTACTGTTGCTTGCTCTCTGGTGATTTATTTTCCTCATGTCCACCCAGACACACATCATGTAGATTTCTCTCATTAGTACAAAGTGTTTGTGCAGCCTCTCTGGCTAAGGTAAACCACACTAAAGCCAAGCCGTCAGCACTGCAGGATGAGATATATCCTTTGTAGCACCACTCTTGAGATTCAACATCTTTATAAAGCTTTAAAAGGCTCACTGAGTGGGTTCAGTTATGAAAACAGCACACGCCATCTAATCAGGTCCTGCCCATCCTTAAACCCAAATAACTGAATGACCAAATCTGTTTTCTCTGGACATAACTGTCAGGGATGTTACCTGCTGTCTCCCAAAAGACAAATAGGACTGTAACATGCCAGCCAAAAAGCATAGGTCTAATCAATAATAATATGTAAGTGTATACGTACTGCTTGGGTGTGTAACGGAGGTTTGTTATTAATGCAGCTTTACAGATTTACAAATTAACAACTCTATACTATTTTGATAAAGAACTAAATAAATTAAGTATGTTTGGTATTTTTTAAAGGGAATTGGTTCCATTGTACTTGTGCAGGTGTGCCGTGCATGTGTGTACAGTAGGCAAAAAGAGTGGAAAATGCTGGGCAATGAGCTTGTTTGAACTAATGCTGACCTCATTATATGGGACAGGCACAGGCTGAGAGTGACTGACAGTCAAATAGTAGTTGGCTTGAGATAAGAGGTTCAATTTATAGACTTCTTTCTTTTGAAATGCTGGTAGGGCTTATCAATTAACTCAGCAGGCCCAGTCTGTTAAATGCTCATATGTGGCGTCCTTCTGTGACTGAATTTAGAGCTGCTGTTGAGACTAACCTTTCATCAGTCGGCTTGCTTGTTTTTTGCCATCAGTTTGTTCGCTTGTTCTTTCATTTTTGCCATCAAAAAAGAAAAGGACCTGGCAGTCCTGGAGTGACCCATGAGGCCCTCTACATACCAGTGTGTTACCGCATTTAAAGTCCGCCTGAAGCTGAATTCAAACTAAATGACTGAGTACTGTCAGACTGCCGTGTTGTTCAGACTACATGACTCACTGTCGTATAATCAGGAGTCTTGAAGTCGTTGTGGGGTTCACATTACAAGACTGAGGGGGTAGCAGACTAAATGACATGACAGCAACTTGGTCTTTTGAAACCACTTTTTGTCAACAAGTCTCAGAGAATGAAGCATAACCATCTTCAAAAAAGGAAGTTTACTATTTGAAAGGGGTCTGATGGAAAAAAAAAAAGCAGTGCAAGCTGAGCTCTGATTGGTTCATATAATGAACAAAAATAGATAAAACAAAAAACATGGGGTGTATAGGTCCACGAGCGTTGTCAACTGACTTTCTCTTCAGTTGTTCCTCATGGTGACATCACTCCATGGGCTGTAACTATAATTGAGAAGCACCTAGATAACATGAGATGATAGTTGTCTGCTGCCTGCAGGCATTGATGTTGGTGATGTTTTGGTGAGTGTCTTTAATGCCACTTTTGAGTTGTTCACAATGACTGATTGGAATCTGCTGACGTTGCACGGCTTACTGATTTACTGCCAATCATGGCTGTAGTTAGTATAAGTTAATTAGTAAATTAACAGCGCGTTAACGCATGTAAAAAACCATGGTTCACAGAAAACAACCAGCAGGGATCGAAAAATGGAGAAAGGTAGATCAATCATGGACATCTTAATTTCAAATCTTTCTATCACCGGGGCAGTTCTAACAACTTTCCTTTTTTTTTTTTTTTTTTATTGTGGCAAAACCAACTTGTCACAAATCTAGTGACTTTTTCTGGTATTCTGGAGACACTGACGTTCTGCAGTTAAGGAGCCTTCACACATACGTGGTGTGTGCAGCGTCTACATACATCTCCATAGACTACAATAATGGCCAGGTTATTCCACCGCTGATGCATGAACAGCAGGTGTGATATGCAATTGTCACTGTCTGCGATTAATTGCAATTAATCGCAAAAAGTCATGCGATTAGAAATTGTAATCATTTCCCAGCACTACTTCTAACCAATCAGCGGCTTAAATCATTAATAATGTGAAAGTGGTTTAAGGTAACGGGACAAAGATCAAAAGCATGGAATGGGAAATGGATTAAATGGTGAAAATGAATGGGTTAAAAGTGAGGTATTCAAGATGATTCAATGGTCCAATCACAGTCCAGTCCTGTGATATGATGCGATCTTATATACTCTATTTTCTGTTTTTCTTCATCTAAGCGTGGATTTACTCAATTTTAAGATCTTGTCGGGGCCAGACTTCTAACACTTGTCTTAGATGTGTAGATGAGGACTGAATTCGGACATGCCCATTTTAATGGATGAATTTAATTTCATGCATTCAAATATTTCAATGGATTATGATTTTTTTAAGACTTCTTTTTATTGCTCTCAAAAACTTCTGATTAAATTTTCTTCTACCAATCTTAAACCAGTCAAACTTATTAAATATGATAGTTAATGCACCCTGATTGCTATAGAATATCCCTCTTGTAAAGAACGCTCTTTGGAACAAAATTTTGGTCAATGAATTGCTCAAGGATGGGAAATCTTTATAAATTGGCAACCAATTATTTTATTAAACTTGCAGTAATTCTTAAGAAATGTTTTGATAAAATAATAAATTCAGCTTTACAAGTGTTCTTCTCTGCTATAAAAACATATTAAGACTAATTATATTTCTGTTTGTCCACGTCAGCCTTGAGTTAACAACATTGAGTTTTTATGCTTCATCATTCAAACGCCTTCACATCTACTAATCAGTATTGCAGTGATGAAGCTGAACAAGTGTCTAAAAAGATTCATTAAAAAAATGCATTTAGGAAATGTTGCTTCCTTTCGTGGCTGAAAAATTTCTAAAATTTCGAAGGTGAGTCCTTCCTGTATCCTTGTATAACCTGATTGAATTCTTCATGAATTCAATATATTGGGGGGGAAAATGTTTTTTTCTCGTCATTCACAGATTCAGATTTGGTCTGGATGTCCCTGCTAAGGCTGTTGTCCCCGCAACCTGGTACCGGATGAGCGGAAGAAGATGGATGGATGGATGGATGGATGGATGGATTTATTAAAACGTAAATGAAAATAAATGTTTTGCTACCAGGAATTGTGATTCTTTAATTATCGATACAGGATATTTTTCATAAAAGTTGAGGCACTGATTTGCACAGAGAAATTGCACTTAACCCTGTGTGGTGAAACACTGACTGGAAATTCTTTTTCAGTACAATTCTCGATTTGGGATATCAACAAGACTTTTGGCCACAGCAAGTGTAGTCTTTGAGATAAAATGGCCATCTTGGACTCAAATGAAAGCTTATGAATTAAGGAAGTTTTCGATGTGCATGTTAGGTGTAGATGCTCTGCATAAAATGCTGAAAAATATTCATTTTCATGGGAATTTTTCAGGTGCACAGTACTTTTTTTTGTCTTTTTTGGGATGATGAGGGTCATATCCTAAGATCATGTTGCAGCAAGGCCCAGAATCTTTTTTTCCTGCCTCCCCCTATGTGTCAAGGTTGTCTTTGCCAAATTATATGGTTGCATGACTATTTATGCCATAGTACTATCTAAATACTTGCATCTACATAATTTCGCCAGGAAAATCTCCCAAAAAGAGGGATTTTGGCCCAATGTAGCTTTCCAGCAGCAAGTTGATCGGGTTGTCCACCCAGGTTGTGATCCTTGAAGATCCTATATATCATTTCTGGTGTCAAACCTTTTACAACGCTCCATGTCTGTTTTCCAAAAAACTGAGGTTTTTCCCCCAGGGTACAAGTCTAAAGTCATCAAATTAACAATTCAAGTCCATGTCATGTCACTAGAGTCCACACCGCTGCTGATGTTAACAGCTGCTTCAGACTAGTAAAGTGCTCGTACAGAGGTGCTCAGACTTTTGATTTTCAGTGCTTTTAATTAGTTGCTGCTTAACGTAATTCCTGCTGAGACAGTGAGTGTGTAATTTTTCATGTACATTTCTTCTACACTTTGGTGTAGCTTTTCTGAAAAGCTAAATAAAGAAAGAAATTAAACAGTATACTATGTGGTGTGTTGTTGTTTATCTGAGGTTGTATTTACCCAGTTTAATTAAAGATAAGAAAAAGTCAGAGAATCGTATTTTAACCTGATACATAAAACCTTGGAATTGAAAGAAACCTTTTTCTTTATTCAACAAGTTTTTTGTTCTTCACAAGTATAATTTTGAACAGTGAGTCAAAGTGCTTTATTTTTTTCTTTTTCTTTCTTTCTTTATTTTGTCCAGGCGGGTTTTATGTTACGCTCTTTGTGTCTTAAACTGAACTTAAGCCACTAAACTGAACTAAAAGTCACAGGTTCTCCAAAATGTCTGGCTTTAGATTTCATACAAAAACAGTTTGGGTTCATTTGGGCCTTATTATGAAATAAACTCCAATGCATATCAGAAGTTTAAAGTCAGATGGGGCAGAAGTGGTACAGCTGATATTCCATTTCCCTCCTTGAAAACATGTGTGCAGTATTTTGTAATGCTTTGAGATGACAGTTAAAAGAATAAAATACACCTCTTAAAGCCAGAAGGTCGCCGTGAATGTTGAATCTTGCTACTAATCCGTTTATCAGTACGAGTGCAGGTGTGAGTCTGAGTTTGCCTGCCCACTGATGTTGAAACGGTTGTTTGGTCAGGCGCTGGTGTGCATGTGAGACGTTATACGTTTACAGTAAAGTTAGTTACCTTGCTGTCCACAATGAGGTTTCGAATGCAGCCGGTGAAATGTTTGTGCTGAAGCTGAGGGTAGATATAGGGGATGTCCTCGTTCACGCCACCGAGCTGGAGCACCTGACTCATGTTCAGGTGTCTAAAACACAAAGGCAAGGTAAAAATGAGATAAGATTTCCTTTATTAGTCCCACAGCAAGGACATTTCCTTTGTTACTGCAGCAAGAGAAAATAGCAACATAGTAACATAAAAAATCGAAATAATATAAAACAATATACACAGTGTTTTCCACAGACGCACCGACAGGCAGACACAGTTATGACCCACAGCACACTTGACAGTTATTCAGGCACCAAGGTATTATCTGCTATTCTATCTTGTTTTTTTGTTTGTTTTTTTCCTCCCTGATATACCATTATCTGCAATAAATTATTTGAAAAACACATTGAGAATGACTTTTTTATAGAACCATGAGCAATTTTTGGTCCCTTTCAACCACATAGTTCTTGCAATAAATTGATGTCTGAACTGGGGTGTCTCCATAAAAACTGATTAATGTATTAGTTCTAACTGAGAAACATATGCGTGTTTCTGTACATACAGTCCCACACCAGTGTTAGTCAGGTGCGTCGTCTCCTTTTCTAAGCGATCAATCAATAAAACATTCAGGGCATTGACTTTGCAGCTCCAAGGTTTTTGAATCTGGAAGAACCTAAAGCTTCCTGTTACACACTTGGCAGATAGAAAAGATCCACAGAGGACACAGCTGAACATAGATTTAGGGCTCATGCACGATTTTTGCAGTCATATAAGATTATAACATCTCACGCTGTACCATTTTCATTTTCTTAAAGCTATGTCATGAATGGTATGTTTGGACTGCAGGTTGATGAGCTCTCGATACTCAATATGCAATACTGTATCGTTAAAATAAACCACTCCCTTATAGCATTTATGTGTGCCAAAAAGTAGATGTTTACATATGTGGGACAGCTGATTTTGACCAAAGACCGAAGATATTCCCATGAGTCTTTCAAGATGTCGACCTTTCACCTGCGACAGCCCACAATCACACCTTGTATAGAAACCCTTACAAGTGATTCACCTTTGTCATGCGTCACTTTTAAGTTGACATCATGTACGGATTTTACAGAGGACATTGGGATTTATAATGTATGTAAAGTAAATTTAAAGAAAAATGTGTAGTTCTAAGTATTTCCTATGAGATCCATATATGTCCAGTGAGATGCTTCCAGTACCTGTCAGTGTTGGGTGTAACACCTGTGGCTTCACAGGAAGAGTGGTCCTCAGTGGTCAGCCAGCTGCCCAGACCTTCCATTTCCATCACAGCTGCACCTGAACATCTGTCCAGGGTGAAACGTACTTCCTAAACAGAGAGATGGGCTTATTGTACAGATCAGTTTTATAAAAGCAAGAAGAGCCTTTGTTTCTGAACATGCAGTAGTCGTGGCTGTTTTGTTGGAACCACCATTAAGATCTTTAGCTCAAATAAAACTGTTACTACTGCTTGGAGAGACAGACGAGTAAACCGCTGAGTCAGACGCCTGAACGGATAAAGTGAACTAAAGTAGGAGCAATAAAAGCTAATAGCACTGATTAGAACCATGAGTTAGTTCTTGTTAATGACTGATTACTTCAAATAAACTTGAAACAACGCTAATTTGGGACACAAGTTACTTCTTACATCCATGACATAACTGGGTGATTTAAAAAAAAAAAACAAAGTCAAAACAGTTAAAACAGATTATAACACAATAATTTTGAGATTATAATTTCAGATTACTCTATTTATCTACTGACTAACTATACTGAGATAGTTTTTTTCTGCAGAATTTGTTAGATTTCCTCAGCGATGTCAGAACAAGCGTTTATGGTTTTGTTTGTTTCTCTTGATCTGAAGCTGCTGAAAAACCTGGTGGATTAAGCTGAACATCCAGAACAAATGAAAAGGTTTTTATTTAATTTAAGACAACTAAACTAAAAAAAAGAGACCTAAAATAAGATCAATGGAGCTGATTATATTTATTTCTGTTGAATATGTTATGAACGAATCCCAGGAGGTGAAAAGCTTCAAGCAGGTCTCAGTAAAATTAATATAATCTTAATTTTAGTCTAATTTAATTCACTTGAAATGGTTTCAGGAGTAAAATGTCAAAGTAGGGCTATTGAAAATGTCTGTCTCACTCTTATCTCCTCTTGTACGGCAAAGTACAGAAAATGTCATAACTCGAAATCCCTACAATCTTCCCTCAGACCCCTGAGGATTAAAAGCAAAGGCTTTCATGTTGGACATGAATTAGTCATATTTATGTGACATTAAACTCAAGAAGCAACTTCTCTCTTTCTCAGTTTGACCAATGGAAAAAAATAAAGGGGGGCCTAGAATGAGGTCTGCACAGAGTGAATGTAGTGAATGTAGAAACCTCATGGTCTGGTTATTACTCGTTTTAAGACATAAAACATCAAAAACAACAGATGAAGCAGTTGAAACAACATGATACTGCACAATTTGCCACTTTACAACCAAATTAGCTTTTTATTATGAAAAAAGTGTTGTTGTTTTTTAAAAACTTAGAAAACTGTGAATTTCCAAAAGTTGCAAATTTTGTAAAATTTGACATTTTATGAATTTTTCAAAAAAATAAAATAAACAAATAGAATGATGTCAGAGTCCAGAAACTATCAGGTAATCCAACAAAATATCTGATTGATAAAGTAAAGAATAAGAGGCCCTTTAATGGTAACCATGGTGATGATGTTCCCTGGGGTGAAATGGGAGTTCCTAAACCCAGCTCTATAAAATCCCTGATGGTGATTACGTATATTTCAGCATCCTGACGGTCCTGAGACACATTAAAATATGTGTTTCTCCTCATAAATGTGGAAACTGAACAAACTGAAACCAAAGCTGGACTGACTGCTGTGAAGTGTGAAGCAGCCGCATCAACAGGTTCAGCACAGTACGATAACCACACTGTTAGTGAAGCATTAGCTTATTTTACAAGGACATCCAACACAAGTATAGTTGATAAAGATGACAAAGATGCAACAACAGATCCTAGATATTAAACTAACGGTCTAACATGTCCAGATAACTGCATAAATGTGTTCCACGGTTAAGCAGTATTAGGCTATTTGGATGAAAAGCTTTCAAAAAGGGTTGGATAATTTATGTCAAACATGTATAACAGAAAGGCCTGTGCTGTAAAGATGGAGCTGTGCAGCATCTGCAAGTACACAACCCAGCGTGACAAGGCTTGCAGCTCATTTGGTAAATCAATGGTGGCTGGTATTAAACAGATGAAGAGTCCCACCTTACTGTTGCTGCGAACATCCAGCCGATGCCACCGCCTGTCTGCCACATTCACGTTGCCTGGCAACTGTAGCACCACTGTGCCGGAGCCATGGTTGATTTTTAAGGTAGGGGTCCCATCTATTAGCTCTAGATGGAGAAAAGGGAGGAAGGCAGAGAAGGATAATTGGTCTGGGGTATCTTTCTTTTGAGAGATACTATTTGGACACTTTTCAAGGTTGTTAGAAACGACTCTTAAAAACCACTGTACCCAGCATGGACAAGTATTCTGTATAAAACATTTCACACAGACTAATAGTGTCTCTGTGTATCAGCTTTGAAGAGGATTATTGCGGCGGCTGTTGTGAGTTTTCCTTCATCGCCGTCACCAAACAGCCGACAAACGTTATTACATTCTATTTCCTGACTTACTCAAATGGGAAATTAAAAGTTAATGAAGTGGTTAAGAAAGCTTGTGTGTCTTGCACCACATGTAAAGTATTACGCGTGACGACCAATCAGCACTGACAAGACAATTCATCATCACGCATGCTCAACTTCGACACATAATTAAAACAAAGCATCGAAACGGTTTTATATACTGTCTGCACGAACCTCTTTGGCCTCATCGTAGACAAACCCACAACCTGAGCAGTGTGAGCTCCAACATACCCGTCTGACACGTGGAGGTGCAGGATCGATGCAGTAACCTTCCAGCTGGTGGGCGACTGCTCCAACACCTGAGCCACGGCCGCCCAGGCTCACTTTTTTTACAAAAACAACAGGGCTGAAGATACTTTTCAGCAGCACGAGATCTGAAATAACTTTTAAACGCCAGTCTCTGCAGATGACAGAACACCTCGCAATGTTATAACAGTGACTTCAAAAAACATCTTGTAATTATTTCCTGGAATTACATCTGAGGTCAACGCTGCTTTACTGTTTACAGTTCACACAGTCCAGTGTTCATGTCCAGGAACTTATTGGTCCTACTTTTGCACCCTGAAGCAACACTCCGCTGCCACATTTGGGGACTCACTTTGTCCTGAATTCTTTTCTCTTAGCTTTCTTTTTTGAAACCCCACCCCCCACTGACACTTTCATGTTAACTCACAGCTTGAAAAACTGAAGTTACAGAGCATGCTAGAGTAATAATTTACACCTTGAAATGAAGAGGACAGTCTTTGTCCTCATGCCGGAGTTGGAAGTCAAGTGAGGATGACAAAAATCTAAATCTCCTCTCTCTGCTCTTTCTTCTGAGTGTCTGACTTCAGGTGATGCTTTCGTCATCCCCCCTTGCTGGATGACTCACACCGTCAGCCAACCAGCACTTTCTTGTCTCCTTTCTCTTTATTTTACCTCCTCAGTTGCTTCAGCTGTAACTTTGTACACTGTCGCTGACATATTACATCAAGCAGGCTTCAAAAAACTGACGAATGCTTTCTACTGTCCATTGACTTTTTACTTGGTGAAAAAAGACTGGTTATCAGCTCATTTATGAACAGCATTGTGCTGTATTGATTTTTAATGCTAATGTGAACCTTCTGAGCCACACGTGTCAAATTCAAGGCCCGCGGGTCAGATGTGGCCCAACACTTCATTTTATCCATCATCATCTTAAACTTCTAACTAGAACAATTCTGAGGAAGTTTCAATGCGACTGATTCAGTTGTAACATCAAAAGTGGAATAACTGAGGTGGAGAGCAGCTGGTTTATGTCAGAAAGACATGTTCTGGCAAGTTTTACATCAAAGAGTTGCTCATTTTTGTCATTTTGCTCATTTTGGGACAATTTTGCTCATTTTGGGTCAAAATGGAAGTCAAAATGTTGCAAAAAGTTGATCTTTTCCAAAAATAAAAAAAGGAATTTTAGCTTATGAAAGTCACAATTTTGCAGTTTGTGATCGTATGATTAAAAAGTCTTAGCTATTGGGAAAAAAAATTCTTGATCTTTAAAAATGTGCAATTTTACCACAAAATTAGCTTTTTAATTTTAAAAAAAAAACAAAAAAAACTTTACTGTTGCTATTTTACAGGAAAAATAAAAGTTGTGTTTTGTGAAATTTAAGATTTTATAAGAAACATTTTCACTTTTTATTTGCACAATAAAAAAGTGAAAAAAAAATGTGATTTTACAGTTTTAATTTGCAAATATATGAGAAAAAAAATTGTGATTTTAGTTGCAAATTTTGTCAAATTTGAGATTTAATGATATAAAAAAATTCACTTTTTAAAAAAAATCTTGTTTTACAACCGAATCCAGGAACCATTGAGAAATCTGACAACAAAGCTGGTTGGCAAAATGAAGAATGAGCGGCCCTTTAATGGTAACCATGGTGATGATGTGGTCCAGGATGACATATGAGTTGGACACTCCTGCTCAAAGCCAATTTCATGACTTGAATCTCAGCGTATTTTCACAGAGCTCAACCAAGCTGGCTGTTCAGTTACTGGAGGTACACCAGTATGCTGGCTCTCATGTCGGTGAGAAGAAAAATGGAAGCAGTCTCTTGTTTTTTTCTTTAATCCAGAATGAATCTAAGATTCACCTTCTCTTTCCCTCTCAACATTCACTCACTTACTTACAAGTTGATTTGTTCATTCCGCCTGCAGAGCGAGCGGCTGCTACAGATCAGGAATCATCCAGTTAATTTTAATACGTAGGCTGAGGGCAGGAAATTGAACAAAAAGAACACAGGTAATTTGTTATGTCAGGCCAATCCAGAGCTCTCATCCTTTGTTTAACTTGCATATTGTTGTCTTGAGCCTCCACTAAGACCTCAGTTATCTCATTCATTTCCTTCTAATTCACTATTTTCATTCTTTATCTCCAACTCTTTCAATTTCCCCGGTGCACCCTTTCCACCCCCCATCTTGAAACCCTATTCATGCCACTTCTACACCTAAACACACCTAAGGTACAAAAAGATACACACACAAACGCCCTGATACAGACAGGCATCCAAACTAGTTAAAAGCAAGCTTGGCTAACTGATTGAAACAGAGAGAACGCCTGCTTTCTAAGACTGATGAAACATTTCCCAACCAGATGAGGACAGACTTCAAATGTTTCAAAGGAGTAAAGAAACGAAGATGTGACAGCGTGGAAAGGTAGAATTGGGAGCAACGAAACAAACAGAGCCAAAGAGAGAGCTGTGTATAAGAACGGATAATCTGGAGGAGAAAAAGGGCAGCGAGAGAAGAGGCGCAAGAGGAAAACCAAATGAAAAGAAAGGAGTAAGAGGGAATTATCAATGAGGTGGAGCTGATGATAGACGATGGACAGTTCAAGAAATCAACTATGCACACAAAATAAAAGGAATTTGCCACAGAGGAGGTGGACTGAAAAAGTCTAATTTCATCAAAGGAGTGTCAAGCACTGTTGCCTGGACGACAGACCATCCCGACTAAATGATGAAGCCGCACCACTGACCAGAAAGACCAGTGTGATTCCGTTTGATGCTGACGATGCTTGACACCCACAGGTGGAGCAAGCGTCCTGCATGTCATAGTCATGAGCAAATAAATAAATACATTCATAAATAAATCTAAGAGTTTACTTCTCTTAAACCATAATCTCAAATGTCATTCAGAAATCCAGTTTCATAGCGCTCAAAGATAGGGGAGATTTAGACACTAATGCTGCAGGCAAACAGTGTCTTGCTTTTTTTTTAGACTTTCTCTGCCTAAATATTGAATTTGGTAGTACTAGAAAAGCCCTTGAAACTTTTTATTAGATTCCAAATTAGGAAAAAAAGTTAGTAGAATACATATACACACACACACACACACATACACATATCTATATATATAGTATAAAGTCTATAACACATTCCAAATATATTTGTAACAGTAAGGACTTTATCACTTTCTAATTGATGACAAGCATTTCAGTTGCAGAGGTCGTATTGTGTTCTTCTTCCTTATCTTCCCGTCTGGAATTGTGCAACAATAAGAGGTCGTCTGTGTTGAATTTTTTTCTCTACATCTGACATGTTTGGGAAAGGTCAGAACTAAGAGCACAGTACCCACATCTTCTTCTTCAGCTATGCCTGTCTGTGTACAGAATGTGATTTTGTATTTTCTTGCTGAAAAATGTGTGGACATATCTGAGAAACAATAAAAAAAATGTTGTTTCAAAGGCAACATTTATTGTTTTGAAATCACACTGTATCTTCTGCATTAAATCCACCATCACAGAGGTGTAAATGAGCTTTGGTAGAGGCACAGATGTCCTTCTTGGTCTTTGTTCAGGAGCACATATAATCCATTTAGTCCACAAAACATCTGGAATTTTATTATTACATATGATTATTCTGATTTGTCCATCTCACATGCTCAGAGCTCAATGAATAATCATATTGCAAAGCTTAATGGGTTGTCACCTGTCATGGCTGCGGTTTTATCAGCTATTAATGAATGACAGTTCTTGACGTACTGCCATCTGACGGATTGGACATCACAGGTGTCCAGTTTAGTTTTCACCTGTGCACACTGAAATTCCGCCAGATTCTCTGAACCATTTAATGATTTTATGCTCTGGAGAAAGACGGGCATCTGCTGATGAAGTGGAGATCCTCCGTCTATCTTTGCTACTGCTTTTGTACCAAATCATCATGGAAATCTGCTGTTGATGTCATCTGTTTTAAATATTAATGGTTGCTTTTTTTTTTTTTTTACTAACCCTGAATTTTTCCTTCTTTTCTGGAATGTGATGCAGATCTGAAATAATAAAGCAAATGCATAGAAACAAATTAACTGAAAAAATAGAGAGAAAAAATAAGGATAGGGCAAAGAAAAATAATGTTTCATGCTTTTTAACAATAGGAACAACCTGATCAAAGACTACGGATCAATATGCAACATTCAACATTGCTGTTCTTGGTGTTCTGCTATTGAGGCATGAAAACTACAACTACTACAATTCAGTCCTTGTAACTGTTTAACAATATAAATATCTAGAATAAAGAAAATCATTCAAAACAAGCAATCGAGCGTACATTTTTTTTTTTATCTGGATCTTGACTGTTCTACAGCTTTAAAAACAAGACCACAACTAAAATAAAAACAGCTCAACCTGTCTTCTTGGGTTCTAGTCGTGTTAAATAGAAGTGAGTTCAGATAGAAATAGAGCTTGATGAAGACAAAAGAGGGAGTGATATGAAAAGGAAAGCGAGAGACTGGCTGGGAGTGCGGCGGGTTAGAGGGCCAAAAGTGATCTTCATAGGAGCTGGCATGCCTTTAAATGCTCCGGGAGAATTAGGATTAGGACAAGACTTTATTCTTAAAGGGGCGCATCCACGCAACCATGCTTCTTTGCTGCTATTCATACGTAATTCATTACTTCCTCGTCTGAGAGACAAGAGGCAGAGAGGATAAGAGCCTACAAAAGAATGCACTTTGTCTTCAAGACGAGTTTGAACTCCTACAGAGTTGGGCGCTTTTAAATATGAAGAAAAAAAAAATGTCCTCCTACTTTGTCAGCCTGAGGATACGCAGGAGTCAAACCGAGAACATATGAACTGCATAAACAGCATTACAAATCACACTGCTACACCCCCCTCACAGTTCCTCAGACACTTAAGCCCACAGAAGTCAGTCTGTGTACAAACCAGCAGGCGAAACAGCGAGTTTAGAGCACAAAACGTCTTGTACAAATGATGTCTGATGGCTGGCCTTCTTTGCGGTCCACGCATGGTGGACCTCTGCATCCAGCAGCGCCTTCCACAGTGTCGGGCTTGAGGGTACTGCTACATCACAGCTACATCACAGAAAGTGAACATAATCCCAGTTTGTTAGGTCTTTTTTCCATTTATGATCTCTATTCGCTACTCAATATTAGAAAGGAGCTATATTTTGTGAGGATAATGTCTTTCTTTTGGTTCAGCAAAAATCCCTTGTTCCTCATCTATGACTAACTGAAGCCTATTTCAAAAGACAATTACACAAATTGCATTTGTCTTGTTAATTTTTTTTTATTGACTGGAAAAATACTGGCCGCTGGCTACTACACTGTATGCACACAGGAGCAAGACTAACGCTTCCTGTCATGTTTGTCGGTTAATGTTGGTCTTGGAAACTAAGAAAGAATTACTGATAAAAGTATGAATCAAAAGAATTACTAATAAAAGTGTTGGTATTTGTTAAATTACAAAAGTGCCGAAGCAGGAGTTGTGAACTGATAGATTCAAGCCAAATACTCCATATCTGCTAACTACAGGACTGAAATATTACATTTAAGAAGCTTCACGTTTTTATTTTGATTGATATCACCAATTTAGAGCTATTAAATTATTCAATCATTTAAGTATCAAAATCTAAACTATGCATTGCAGACATAGACTTTGAATGGGGTGATGTCATGTCATGCCAGAATCAATTGCAGGTTGCATGTGTTGCGTCTGATTTGTTAAATTTTCAACTTGCAAGGCATCAATGCACAAGTCAGCCAATCAGCTTGCAGCTAGGCAGCTAGAGCCTAACCAGTGGGGTCCGTACATATGTGGGGGCGGGTCTATAGCGGCTCGTATCAGTCTATGATCGGACCTCACACGACAGGAATATGGAGGAAAAATGAATAATCATGATGTTCAGTCGTCCTATTTTTCATGATCAAAGTTTGTGGTTGCAGAGACACAAGTCTCAGAAATAAAGTTTGGAAGGAAGTGGCAGAGATGGTGGATGAATCTGGCATAACTGCGTTTCATTTATGTGTCTGTGGACAGCACTGATGTCTCCCTGCAGTGATATGAATCCCGCATTAGGAAAAACAAATAGTTCTACTTGACGATGAACCATTCGCATTGTATTCCACCATCGGTGAGAATATCAAGTGGGCAAATTTACTGAAATGAACCATGATTCCACTGATAAACTGGAAAAAAAAAAGCCTCTCAAATTTTTTTTTTTTCATGAGAAATTTACAGCAGGACTGAAGAGGCCTCATCTATATAAAATTACCCAATCCCAGGTCGGATAGTTGGAGAAAGGAACAAGAGAAAACTTCCGAAAAGAAGGTTTTATTGAAAGAGGAAACAGAACAGACAGGATAGATTAATCAGATTATTCAACTGATCCAAGTCACAGTTGATCTCGTGGGAATCTTGGATTTCTAAAAGGCTGTCAAAAATGAAAGAAAGAAAGTCTCCACAGTGCTTTCTTTGGGGCGATACTTGTGTCTTCCTTCGTTACATTCAGACAATACAGGTAGTATCGGCATATTTTCTTTAAATATTTTCATGACAACCATCCCTAAAACATTACTAAACATGCGTTTGCTTATGATATTCTAAATCCTCATACGCTGCATAGGAAAGAAAAGTATGTGAACCCTTTTTTTTCCACAACAATTTGCCATAAAATGTAATCTGATCTTTTCCTAAGTCACAATAACCACACAAACAACCACAACAACACACAATTAATCATGCCCACCTGGAGACCAGTTAATGAAAAGAGTCTCCATGTGTGGTTTAGAGCTACTTTGATTACTTTCCAGACACACACTACTGCACGTCTAAATTTACTAAAGAGCACCCTGGCGATCCTCAGAGCTACAGGGGAAATGTTTTTGGACTGAGTTGAACTGTTTCGGAGGAATCCTCAGCACCATGCTCTGTACGTATGTATGGCGCTGAAAGGAGCACAGCTTACCAGCATCAAACATCATCCCAAGGCGAAACTTGTGGTTCAGTCTTTCTTCACTGCCCTCAGAGCAATGTGTAACGTCAGCTACTATATTTACTAAAATATCCCACAGGATAATGTCAGGGTGGCTGTCTGCCAGATGAACTTAGGGTTACTGTCCTGCTGAATCCTCCAACTTCTACTAAGCATCAATGTGAATCCACCATGGCTTCAGAAAAGAAAATCCACCTTTATGAAGTGGCCCAATCAGGGCTCAGACCTTAAACCACAGAGCCGCTGTGGAATAACCTTGAGAGAACCGTTTACATCAGATACGCCTTCAAAATGTGCCTGACCTGAAGCTGTTCTGGTTTAAAACCTTTTTCTTTGTTTTGTTTTGTTTTTAAGTTGTGCAGGTGTAAAACACTGACTTTAAATAAAGGACCAACTACGGTGTAAATGTTTGTCAGCTTAAACATACAGTTTTTGAATATTATTGTGACTTAGATGAAGATCAGATCACTATTTGTGCAAAAAAAAAAAAAATTCAGAACAGTTTGTATTATAATTCTTGCCACTTTATTTGAATAAATGTAGTCTTATTTATGAATATATGAATTTCTTGAATTTTTCTTTGGGGACGAATAAAGTATTTTGAATTGAATTGGATTATTTACAGCTGATCTGTTTTTATCCTCAGACTGCACAATGAGCTTGAAATAGCAACTCATGTCCTGCCTGTTAAGACTACACACTAGCCAGCGCTCGCTGATGTCACTAATGTGACTTTGTTAGATAAAAGTCACTGTGCTTTGATTTTTACCGCATTTGCACTGAAAACAACTGAAAATACGCGCTTAAAGCCAGGATTGCTGCTGTCCTACAGGGCAGGTGAAGAAAGTTAGTGGTGGTCCATGGCACAGCACAAAATAAAGACTTAGCCACTGCAATTAGCTTATTGTACAATCATTTTATGCCTATTTGTCCATTTTCAAAAACTAGATATGGTTAAAAGGTGTAATATACAAGTTAATTATTTACAACAATTATAATTTCAAAATAAACGTCCTGGACCAGGACCTGGATCAGTTCTTGGGGGTTGGGGGGTGTTCCTGCTGATAGCCAGTTGGTTAAAGGAAGACATGAGGAGGGAGACAGGACAGAAAGGATGCTGCCATGGACTGTGCATTTGCACTGAAGTAATGGACACATATTCATTTACTGGGCAAAGTTACTCTATTGAATCAACTACTAATGTACAGTATGATCAAATATGATTATTTTGATCAATATTTCTCTACAATTCTCAGCAGAGTTTGGTTTAAAATGAATTTCATCCTTCCAAATAAAACAAATTAGTTTGCAGAGATTTTACCTGAAACAGACTGTTGAGTTTTACATGAATATTTCCCCAAAAAAACTCCTTCTGTAAAATAAAATTGAAAATGCATTTCTCAGTTATTGTTTAAATGTAGTAATTCACAGAGCTAAGACTTGTGGCTGCTCCACTCATCCCTCTGAGATCTACTAGGTCAGAAAACGCCAAGCATCTTATTAAACACATCTGCTGTGTTGAATTACAGCCTGCTCAACCTGCAGATAAGATGTCTGAGAGCAAAATAAACTGAGCACAAAAAGTAAGGAAATTTGTGTTTGATGGATTATTTCTTTGTTGTAACAATGCTTCTTGGCAATAAATCTTAGACTTTTGGAAAGCCTGATTACTTCCCTTTTAAATGGTGCCACATTTGTACAGAACATGCATATGTGGGATGAGCAGCAGAGCTGAGGATGTGGGTGGAGGATGTTGTTCAATGGATGGGATGACTGAAGTCGTAACAATGAAAATATACTAAATAATAACAATTTAATCAACGGGAGCCTGCCCTGCATTGGACTGGCATCCTATCCAGTGTGTACCTCCAGCAGATCCTGGTGACCCAGGACAGGAATAAGTGGGTATAGATAATGGTTGGATGGACACAGGAGCCTCAGTAGCTTGTGGAGGACCCATACACAACCACAGCAGCCTGCCACTTCGTCCTCATGCTGGTCACATGCTGCTGTGGGATGTTCTTCAACCAGCACTGGCTGCATGTCAGCCCAGGTGGTTGCACTGGTCACTATGGCATGAATATTGATTCCACAAGTGTTTAATGGGGTTGAAGTCATGACAGCTGACAGGCCTTTCCATCTTCCACTCCCAGATTCTAGAGGCAGCCTGATAAACCTGTCCTGTTGTTGCAGCTTTGCTCCAAGACTGGGGAGATATGGGATTGCCACTGGTTGTTGAATGCCATCTTGATATCTCTCCCCATTGAAACTGCCTGAGATTACCATTGACATTGGTACATGGAGCTGAAAACAAGAGTCAACAGCAACAGCCAAAAAGAAAAAAAGCTGTTTGGCATGAACAGATAAGATCTGGCAAATCTTTCAGATCCTCAGCTCTGCTGCTCATCACACAAATGCATATTCCTGACAAACGTGGCTCCATTTAAAAAGGAAGCAATCAGGCTTTCCAGTGGTAGAAGATTAATTGCAGAGAAACACTGTTACAACAAAGAAATCTACCAAACACCAGTTTTCTTACTTTTTGTGCTTACTTTAGCTATTGAAATCTTTTGTAGAATAAATGAATGAATACAGTTTTAACACATAATCTAGCGCTGGGCAACATGACCTTAAATCAATATCACGATCACCTGAACAACATACCTCCATCATGAACAATGACCTATTATTTTATTTTTACCCTCATAAATCACTGACAAGGTTTTAGCTGTAAATTTAATCAACTGTAAAAACTGGGATATTTTTTGGATTGTCTTTGATTTTTAAATATATGAAAGCAAGGACACGCGCTTTAACTATATATAGCCATTTAATTAATATTTCAAAGAAAGGAAATAACTGAAATAATTGACATGAGCAAGATTACATCAATTATTGCTTCTGAATGTCGGTTTCAATTAATTTTCAAATTAACTGCCCAGCCCTAACATAACGTACACAGTTTAGTCAGTCATATTTCTAACTGAACCACTGAAAAAGTACATATTAGTTGTTCTCTAATCGGCTCCTCGTGTTCACTTCACAAAAGACTCCAGTGAGCGCTGGAAGCTTTTCTGCAGTTGTGCCAAAAGCACAACATCTCCTGCAAAAAAAAAAAAAACAGAACCAAAAGAAAGTACCCCAATCACTATGCCAGACTCCTTCCTCTCTGTGTCTACACTTCAAAACTGTGTTCATGAAACTCATACACGGATCACAACAGAGCTTAAACGGTCTACTGCATTTCAGGGATGAAACAAGCACAGAGGCCTGGGCTAAAGAACCAGGCAAACAAGATCCATTAAACCTATGCTTAAAAAGAGGAAAGAAAAAAGCACATTACCCTGCCTGGAAAAGGTAACCGTGACCTCCCCCTGCAGCTAGCCTGAGGGTAGAGTTTTGCAGGTGAGTGCTGATGGCTGGGTCAAGCTACAGTAAGCCTCAGACACACATGATTAAGCTTGGGGGGGGGGGGATCGTCAGTGTGCTGTGGAGATTGGATGCTACATCAGGTAATCAAAATAACTCATTTAACAAAAGTTGAAATATTTCCTGGAGCAAGATTTGAAAATACCGTTAGGCTAATATCTGTTTCTGGGATTAGCTGAACTTTCTGATCACTTATTTGAAAAAAGGTCACTCTTCACTCATGAATAAAATATATGTGCACCGTTGTTCAATGAAAGAGAAGTAACCTGGTGTGAACTGCTGCTCCTTTAAGGCTAAAAATCTGCCACATGCATGAAAATGTGTTACAAGAGTGCAATTTGGAACAAATGCACCTCAGTGAAGATGGACATAATAAAGTATCTTTAAGGGTGTTAAAGGCTTCATATCCAGGTGGAAGAAGATAAATTTAAGATACAATGTTCTTATCTTCTCTATAGTCCATGAGGTCAGCTTAGGTCTTTGTATTATTAAACCCTAAATTTCTACGAACTGCTCTGAGACATCCTCAGTGTTTTTGCACATATGTATGATCAGGATTCTGAAAAGACCCAATAAACAACATCGCTTCATGCTGTCTCACGTATATGCACACTGCACTCACAAAGACATTAGTAAATAAATCTACAGGTTATTAGTGTCAATTAAAATTTATCAAGGGAACATCTTATCTTCTTGGACACATGAGCCTGAAGCTCCCAAAACATCAAATTTAACACACATTTGGCTTCCTCGACTATGATCCTGTTTCTGCCTTTTTTTTTTTTTCCTCATATTGTCTAATAGTCCCAACCAAGTGGCAACCATCCCACTGATGGGCTGAAGCTCATCTGGAAAATATATTTTCTTGCAGTACACCCACTGACCACTAGTCGTTGACTCCAAAACATTTACCTCCTTGTTAAAAGTGGCAACTTTGCAGCAGAATATTTTGTACCACAACAGATAAAATTTATATTAAGCAATAAAGCTGACCAATCAGATGTCTGGATTCATTTGACATGCTCGAGTGACAGCTAATCACTGGCTCTGCTGTTTGCTTTGACAGCTCCGTCCCGCCTCTTTGCAACGTGCCGCCGCACAGTTTGAGGGACAAAAATGGGCTTCAAAGGCTCTGTGTGTATAAATCTATGGATCATGTGGCTGCTTGTCCATAGTTATTCACAGCCAAGGGTCTCAACATCAGCATGCGTTTCATATTGTGTTTATTTTTAAGACAGTATAATTGTGCAACTCACTGCTGTGTAGTACTGGTTCAGTCTCACCGCGAGCCACAGTTGAGGTAGCACCAAAACCAGAATTAAGTACACCACCTACTGCCCAGAACAAGCCACAGCCGAGTCTGTCCTCGGTTGAAAGAGTTGGCTCAGTACAGCAGGACTCCTCATACACTCACTCCGCTGGTTAATGTGGATAAGTTCAGATTCTGATTAGAGAGGACAGTTTTGTGTCACTTTAACATCCTCAGAGTAAACACTGCTGCTTTCCCCCTCCAGCTCATTATCTTGTTTCGCTGAACTGTTCACAGCTACTCTTTGTTTTGTCATAAAATCAAAGATACATGTAAGATGTGTTTTTCATAAATTACTTGTTTTGCTTTTGGCCTTTGTGGTTTCTGTTCACTTCCAATGTGCAGTTTACGCAGTTCCTTTACTTTATTGTTTCATAGCTGTTTCAAATTCTGTGTTTTCCTGTGGAGTCTGCATGTTCTCACCATGCATGCTTGGATTTTCTAGAGGTGGTCTGACTTTCTCCAGAAGTGTAAAATTATGCACGCTGGACTCATTGGTCACTGAAAGTGAGGACGGCAGCAGAGAGATGTAATCAGTGTGTCCTCATGCCTTATGGTCTTCTCCATGTTGGAAATGCCCAAAACAGCTCCGCCAGCAGGCATCCTCACCAGATGCCCAAACCACCTCAACTGGCTCCTCTCGATATGGAGGAGCAGTGACTCTACTCTGAGTCTCTCCTGGATGACTGAACATTTTACCCTTTTTAAATTGTTATCTTTAAGGGTGACTCCAGCCAACATGCAGAGGAAACTTATTTCAGGCTCTCGAAACTGTAATCTCATCCTTTCAGTCACTACCCACAGTTAGTGACCATAGTTGAGGGTTGGAATAAAGACTGATAAGCAGAGACGTTTTTGGCTCAACTCTCTCTTCACCATAACATACAGAGTTTGTACGGACTCTGTACCAATCTGCTTGTTGATCTCCTTCTCCATTCTCCCCTCATGAACAAGACCCTAAGATCATTTAAGTCCTCCACTTGAGGAAGAACCTCACTCCAAACCCGGGAAGAGCAACTCCCTTTTCCAACTGAGAAACATGATCTCAGATTTGAAGGTGCTCATTCTCATGCTCACCTCTGCTCTGAACAGCTCCAGTGAGAGCAGAAGGTCCCCACCCGATGATGCCAACAGGACCACATCATCTACAAAATGCAGAGATGAAATCCAAACATCACCAAATCGTTACCCCCCCACTCCTTTGCTTCACCCAAAAAATTTTGTCCATGAAAGTGGACAAAGGGAAGCCCACTTTCACTGGAATCAAATCTAACTGACGACCAGCAATACGGACTTAACTCTCACCCCGTTCGGACAGGAACTGGATAACCCAGTTCCCCACATTCCTGAAGCACCCCCACAGGACACCCCGAGGGACGTAGACAAATGCCTCACAGTCCACAAAACACATGTGGATAAGTTGGGCGGATTACCATGCTCCTTCCAGAACCTAGTGGGAGTGTAGAGCTGGTCCACAGCTGGTCCACAGAGTTCCACAGCTAGGACAGAACCCGCATTGTTCCTCCTGAATCTGAGATTAAACTATCAACTAGACTCTCTTCCCTGCATAAACCTTACCTAGGAACAGTCCCGTCCTCCCGCCCCACCCCCACCCCATCAATCCAAGTCAATGCCACCGGCATCCACAAAAACCTGTCAATCAAGACAGCCCTACTACATTATTATCATCATCATCATCATCATCATTATTATTCTTATTATTATCAGGGATGTCTTGATCCGATCACATGATTTTCAAATAATTGGAATTGGGTGGAAATGATCGGCTTCATCTCACAAAAAGTTAAGAGTTGAGCTCAATATAGAGCACATTTAAGAGGTGACAATAAGCCAGTGCCTTGCAATTTTATATTCATGTTGACGTTTTATATTTGAATGATGTTTTTCTCAATAAGCTGGAAATCTTTTATTTCATGTGAAAGTGAAGCTGCTACACAACTTTGAATTGACATTTCTGTTGTTCATTTTAATACTATTCTAGTGAGTCTAACTCTGCAAAAAGCCTAAATGGGATTTTTATTTTCTGTGTGACTGAATGTGAAGATACTTCTTAGAAGTGGAGTTAAAAAGTGTGATTGGGACATCCCTAATTATTATCATTATTATTACTGTTATTATTGTTGTCATTATGGCCAAGGGTGAAACTTTCAGTCCTCCAGATATTTAGTGAAAAAGCTGACTGCTGCTCTGTTGTAATGCAGTAATATCAAGCTCCAGCAGAGTCCTGGCTTGCTGATGGATTTGTTACATGCAGGAGGTCAACCCTGAAACAAGTTAATTAGAGCTCTAAATATGTAGAGCCTGACTCTAAATACACGCTGCATGGGGATTCCACTAATGACTCAACAAACCTAATCCTAAGTCTTTACGACCCAGTAACACACACACACGCTGGCTTTAAGATGCACACACACTAAAACCAACAAAAGCTAAATACACGAGGAATTACACTACAAACCAGCAAAATAAAAAAATAAGAAACATACAACAGACTCCAGGCAGACCTCACCTCCTACACATATTACTTTGGTTGTGACAGGACAACAACGTCCCTCCTGAGACAAAGAGAGAGAGCCTTGCGATGGAAGAAGCAGCAAGAGCGATGAGGTGTTGTACCAACATCAACAACACATTTTGTTCTCTCTTTTTATCTGTCTATAATTCCTGCTCACTTCTCTCCCCTCTGAAGCCCACAAATTATTGCCTACAATAATAAAGAATATTGCAATAGTTACCAAAACAAAAGGTCCATAAAGGTCCACAAAACAAATTTTTCATTTTCTAACATAGTGAGTAACATGAGTGTGCGTATTTGCACGTGTGTGTCTGTGTGTATGTCATGAATGACACACGGGGATTTAAACCTCATCCTACATCCTACAGCAACGTTTGGGCTGAGAGAACATGTGTTACACATTTTTGTCAAAGCCAATGAGTTTGCAGTCCTCATTGGGTTACTTAGGACACTTACGATTCTTTTCAGTTTCACTTTCACGTAGGATTCAGAGACTTTACACTGTAAAATATTATATATATATGTGAGGCTAAATACATTATCTGGGCAAAGACATGCTAATTGTCAGAGCAACTTCAAAGCTTGCAAATTAACAATGATAATAATAATAATATAATAATAATGACGAGTAAAAAAACCTAGATTACAAAATTAAAACATGAATATGATGGTAAAATGTATATACAGCAATAGTAAGATTTCTGCCTTCTTCTTAGGATTTCATCAAGTTATTTGGAAAGCAAAGAGGTGTTATGATGTTATCTCCTCTACTTGTTTGTCTTCTTCGCTCATAAAATTCCTCCATTCTTCATCTCATTAATATATGCCCAAAAGCTCCAACTTTGATTTGATTTCAGCATAGTCACCTTAGCAGGTCACCTCAGCCCATCAAGTATTGATGGGGGGAGGAGGGGAGCATGTATTATGGAGGGGTTTCAGTAGATACATACAATCAGAGATGCTTCATACCTATGGCCATGAAATCTTCGTGGTCCCATGCTTGCAGCTGGGCTAAGGGCCCGCTGTACAGCAGCAGTCCATCGGGCACGTCCGTGATAAACTCCAACGACAAATGGCTCTCAAAACAAGGCGTCATTGGAGGAAACCAGGCATATCCGTTGCCATGGAAACTGTGCTTGTTTTGCTGGCACTCGGGTCCTTCAAATTGAGCCGGACACTGGCACCTTGAGGAAGAGAAGAAATCAAGACCAATCATGACGTTAATTAATATTAGCACCAAAATGGTGGTGAGGATTTTTGTGGCAAAACAACTATTCTGAGCCTGATCTTTCTCACTCATTTTCATCTTATTTTCCAGCATTTTTGCAGAATGTATGAATTCAGAGTCTCTAAGTGCAGTTGTTTTCTCCTTCCAAGCATCAGCTTTCTCTCACACTCTCCCTTACTGATGCAGATGCTCTCATTAGCAACAAAACTGCAGGGGAGAATAAATACATCAAAAGGAAACTCTTCTTGCTGTGTTTTCACACCTTCAAGTCCTCATTTGTACTCTTGCTTCCTGTCAAAATTGCAACTTCTCACCCCCTTCATTTTTCTCATCATCTGTTTTGAAATGTGATCTTTTTGATTGAGCCATTTCGCAGATATTTAATCACCCCATGTCTGCTTTATGAGGGTTAAAAAATGTTAATAATAATAATGATAATAATAACAATATCAGATAAATAAAACTGAGAAGTTATGCATGAAGTATGTTTGCTGGTTCAAAATCTTTTCCAACAGATTTTCAAGCCATAGCTTGATGTACTATAATTTGAGTTCAGCTCAGTTTATTTATAAGTATATTTTATTTGGACAATTTTAAGAAGAGTAATCTCAGGGCACCTTACCAAAAAGCAAACAAGTCTTAGTAAATACAGTTCAATTCAGTCCATTTTTTAATTCCAACTCCAGTTTAAACAAATCTCTTACAATCCATCTATAACCTAGAAATCTGAACATACCTGCAGGAAATTCACATTTGTTCAGCAGCTCTGTCTAGCTGCCCTCCGTTGGAGCTCATTAATTATGCACTAAAGTCTTGGGAAGCCAATCAGATCAGTCGATCCTTGTAAATCCCTGAGAAGACTTAATGTGATGATGACAGAGCTGAGACGTTGTAGTCTGGATGGGAAACAGCGTTCCTTCAAACCAGCGTTGTCATCAACAGTTAAAGATGGATGTAAACGATATCTGGTAAACTTGTTCTAACGATAAAGTCTCGTCGACTTTTGACACTTTTGAATACGTCACATTAATTGCTGCTCTGATTGGTTGTAGCGCTAACCAACTTCGTGCAGAAGCAGTTTGAAAACCAACCACTGGTGCCACTGGTTTCCCTACGGCTGGTTTTCAGACACTACGTCTGTCCAGATGTGGTCTGATCTATCAGACTTTCTACAACCCAATACATTTCTAATTTACTGGCTCTGCCACAGCAGCAGAGGTGTGGTGTTCATTATTCCACTGAGAATGACGCCCACTTGGTGTGGCTCACAAGGGGAGGTTCGCCATTAGCTGCTGCTTGGTTGTTGGTGCTGGTTTTGATACTGACTTTTTAAAAATAAAAGGTTTTAATTGTAATTCACTGTAACGTCAATTCCCAAAAAGAACAGCAGCTAAGGACTGCAGGGAATCTTGACTTTGATTCTGCCCCCCATCCTGACCATGCACAGGAAGGTGAAAGCGCCCTCTTAACAAGAAGAAACCTCCATCAGACCAGATTCAGGAAGGTGGCCATTTGAATCATTATTGTACATCTCCTCTGTTCTTCCTTCCCACTGTCCTAATTCTCCTCATTTCCTTCTTACTCGGCTGGCCTTTGGCAGGAGGGTCCCCCTAAGAGCCGGGTTCTGCTCAAGGTTTCTTCCCATGAGGGAGTTTTTTCT
>JBAMYA010066113.1:0-26585 GCA_037176975.1 Arrhamphus sclerolepis
CTATCTATCTATCTATCTATCTATCTATCTATCTATCTATCTATCTATCTATCTATCTATCTATCTATCTATCTAACAAGCTTATTTGAAAGAAATAACAGTTTATAGAGTTGATAAGTCTTTGGACTGTGGACCAAGTGTTCTTTTTTCTTTAGTTTTCTACAAATACATTAAGAAATTTTACTGACATGTTGATGTTTCTCCACGATTACTTTAAGTGTAGGTACTCCACATGCATTACAAACAAAAAAGAGAAGTTGCTAAGAAGAAAATGAAAAACAAAGAGTGCCTTTTGAATACAAGCAGAAAGAAAGGTGACCCGTCTGGCAAATTCTGATTTTTCTTTTTCTTCAAGAGACATTAGTGAGACTTGACTGCAACCACTTGGTTTAGCCAACACATTAGGATTTTACTTTGCTGTAGTATTGACATTTAATCTTAGCCTGCCACAGAAACTCCCAGGAAGAAATTTCAGCATTTCTCTCCAAATTCTTCTCATCCCACGGCCAAACTCAAATTGATGGTTGCACATGACTCTCAAAACAATGCTGTCATTTTTTTTCCCTTCAAACTGCATAAATATATCTTGGGGCAACATTTAATGAAAATCTCTGAAGAACAGAGGAGTGGTTGATGCCTCAGGGCAACAAGAAATGAGAAACAGGTTTCCAGTTTGTCAACACCTGGATGCTAAACCTACACACCAATGGTCTTATATGGCTCTAGTGTTAAGCCAAATTACATATAAATAACTGTTCTGACCATGAGAATGTTCAAAAATCTTTAAACGCTGCCTGTTTCATTCGTCATACATAACCCTCCTGAGAACCCAAGAAAGAGTGCGTTGGTTTGCAAACACCTCATCCACCAACTCCTCTTCAATCAGTCAGCTGTACTCTATCCTGGATCCCTCAATGGAATATGATGATCATCTGATCTCCTTAAATGACACCCACGCACACCTTCACATAATAAAACTATATTTTGCTCTGTTTTATTTATTTATTTTCCATTACCACTTTCTTAACACATTCCCTCTGAGTCAAAAACTGTTCTGAAGAAGAAAATACATTTCTCTTCTTCCTGAAGTTCAGTCTTTGAAACAATGTGAGCCTTGCATGCTTACGTGCTCCTATATATATGGAGTTAAAACAGTCTCAACAGGCACGAATGCACAGCATGATGCGCAAATGCACAGGACGAGATTCGTAAATGCACAAGATGATTCGTAAATGTGCACAACAAGATTCAAAAATGCGCAAGATGATTTGTAAATGCACAGGACAAGATTCACACGTGTATTTCTGATGCACACACAAATATAACTCGATTTACAGACCCCCTCTACTCCAGAATCCCCCCACTTCAAACACTAACACCAACTCTCTCACAGATCCCCCCCCCCCATCAACCACTCATGGCCTCATCTTCACCTCCAGCCAGGTACAGAGGGAGTTCTCCAGACTGAAGATGAACAACGCCAGCGGGCCAGACAACATCAGCACCAGGGTCCTCAGAGTGTGTGCTGGGCAGCTTGGTGGAGGTCTTTCAGCACCTCTTTAACCCCTCCCTGAGATTGATGTCTGGAAGACCTCCTGAATTGTTCCAGTACCAAAGGAAAGACGTCCCAGCACTCCCGATGACTACAGGCCTGTGGTGCTCACGTCGCACGTCATGAAGACATTTGAGAGGCTTGTTCTCCATCACCTGAGTTCATTTCTCTCTACCTTCCTGGAACCCCTTCAGTTTGCATACCGGAAGCACCGGAAGTGTGGAAGACGGCATCATCTTCCACACACATAGGACTCTGTCTCACCTTGAGGGTGCCGGAAGCTCTGTGAGAGTCACTTTCTTTGGTGGTGCAGTGAGAACCAGCTTCAACTCAATATCAGCAAGACTAAGGAGGTGGTGGTGGACTTCAGGAGGAACCGGAGTCAACCTGTGCCAGTCACCATCCAGGGCGAGGAGGTGGAGATAGTGGACTCGTACAAAACCCTTGGGGTCCACGTCAACAATAAACTGGACTGGACTCGTAACACTAACGCCCTCTACAGTAAAGGCCAGAGCAGGATGTTCTTCCTGAGGAAGCTGAGGTCATTCTGCATCTGCGGCAGGCTTCTCAAGACCTTCTACCAGTCCATGGTAGCCAGTACACTATTCTTCGCTGCAGTGTGCTGGTGGGGTGGTGTCAGGACTGGTGACGCCAACAGGCTTAATAAGCTGGTGAGGAAAGCCCGTTCTGTGGTGGGCCTGGACCTGGACAGCCTGGAGGTGGTGGCTGAGAAGAGGGTGATGGACAAAATCTGTTCAATCCTGGACAATCCTTCTCACCCTCTGCACAACGAGCTGTGGCTGATGGGCAGCTCATTCAGCCAGCGGATTATTCCACCCAGGTCCAGGTCTGAACCACCCAGGTCCAGGTCTGAACTACCCAGACGCTCCTTTGTTGCAACTGCCATCAGACTTTACAACAGCAGCTTGGTTCAACATTTCCCTGCTCCAGATGGACTCTATCTATTCTCCATCCACTCTGTATGTGTATATATTTGTATTTTTATCTTTATTTATTGTTGCATTATGCATATGTGTGTATGCATATATGTACGCATAAAAAAATTAAGTGTATATATATTTGTTTTGATATTTTTATACTTTATTTCTTCCAAACCTGTATTTCTATTCTATTGTAAGTTGCTGTGATACTTGAATTTCCCCTTGTGGGATCAATAAAGTATGTATGTATATCCATCCATCCATCGATAGCATGACTCAAAGTAGTAGAAAAGCCCTTTTAAAAATCCCAAATTGAAACGACTCCTGTCCTGGACGAATCTTCAAAAGAACATTTAAGCAGTTTCTTTAACCAACAGCTGTACCACCTCACATACATTTATATTATGCAATAAAGCCGACCAATCAGATTCCAATTGATTTGAGTCACACGTCATAAATTTGTTCCAAGTGTTCATCAATACGCACCGTCCTCTTATCAAACCTTTTTTTTTCCCATTTTCTGAAGCATTCATTCCACGTGGTGTATTACTGACCCGTCAGTACGGAGAACGTTATGTCCATGCTGAAGGTAGACGACTGAAACCTGTCCAGGTTGTACCTCTACCTTCGTGAGCCTCAACAGGAGGGTTTGCTGTTTAGGTGACTGATGGATGGATGGATGGATAGATGGATGGATTGATGGATGGATGACTGCAGTTGGCGCTCTTTGCTGCAGTCAAGTTGAAAGACAGCATAAAGTGCAGACTTTGTTTTCAATCACGTCGGGCCCTATTTTGCTTAAGAGTGATCTAATTATACATTCACTTGCAGTAGTGTTCATAATTTTGTTTTTTAAACTGCCATAAAGTTGGATTGTGTTTGACACATCCAGTTACCCAATTTAAACTAATCTGCTCAGACCTAATCACGTTTTAGACATCCACCAATTCAATCAGCAAAAGTCCCACTACTATAAAAATAAAATAAAATATAAGAATAAAAGGGAGGAAAGGAAATTCTGACTGCTGCCTTGTCTTGTTTTTACTCAAGATTAATGATTGGTCACCAGACCACATGTGAAGGTGGAATAAAATCAACAATAGTGACAAAAACAAACAAACAAACAAAATAATTGTTCTTCTCCAGCAAACACTTGGTTCGACATTCATGACAGTTTGCTCAGATTCAAACATCTCAGACTGTGGTGAGTCACAGATTTGTGACCGTCCTGACATCCATTCGTACGAAACCATAACATAGCAAATGTAAATGTCACCGTTTTATTAAATAATGTGAAATGTAGAACAACAGAAAAGTGATACAATGAATCTTGTTTCATTCTCGACCCATCCTCAGCCACATAAAAAAGTAGGCCAAATTTGATCTCTAATTTTAAAATTAGATCAATTAAATTAAATTAAATCTTAATTTTGAAACCAGTCGCGGTCTGATGGACGATGCACAGCAACATTGTTTTAAAGGAAGCCCTGCACACAGAAGGTAGAAAAGAGGACTTTTACACACAATTATTACAATAATTCTTGCACTACTCAGCATTAAGTGGACAAAGTAATTTTATGGTGCCAACTTTGTCTCCAGACTCAGTTTTTTAAATGTTATTGATCCCCACCATAGTTTCTTCCAAGTTCTGTCAATATTTCTTCCAAAAGTGTCTCCAAAATGAAAAAACAGACAGCTTTGGAATCCTGGGAGGCCGTCTTGAGCAGAGCACAAGACCCACTGCAATTCAAGGTTGGACATCAGTTGTGCATTTAGACGTCTTCTGTGACCGACATAGGCGCTACCCAGCATCACAGCCCCACATGTCCTGCCCAAAATTAGACCACCATTGGACATCCATCTTTGACACTATGTTTTTCTGTGATGGCCAATATCACCATGTCCTTTGACTGGGTTGCTTGGCGTTACACCTGACCAGGTCTAACTAGGGCAGAGTTTAACAGTATTGCATTCTTTACACTCCTTGCGAGGCAGCTGATTTTGTCTGAGTGAAAGGACCAAGCCCCTACAGTCACACACTGGATCAAAGATACTCTACTTTCTCAAGTCGAAAAAATTAAATGTTCATTGAAAAGACCAGCAGAACACTACAGTATAACAACATTTGGGGACCCTTAATGGACTACTTTGACTCTCATATTACATTCCCTGGGTAGCAGGGGAGTCAAACTATTTCATCTCAAGCCACATCATTACTATGGTTACCGTTAAAGGGACGGTTATTCTTTATTTTCTAAAACCAGCTATGTTGTCAGACTTCCCGCCAGTTCCTCAACTTGGTCATTTTTGTCATGAAATCTCAAATTTTACATTGTTTTTGTACCAATGTCACAAAATGTTTCTCGCATAATCGTAAATTTCAAGTTAGTGATTTTCTTTTTCGTAAAAAGAAAAAATGGCAGATTTTGCAATAACATCTTTTTTTGTAAAAGTCATAATTTGTTTCTTGTAAATTCACAAATAAAATGAAAAGATGACTTTCTTGATAAATACTTTTGTGGTAAAACTGCAAATTTTGAAAGATCGGGAATTTTTTAAACAACAGACTTATTGTACAATTGCGAGAAAAAAAAAGTGACTTTTAAACTTAAAATTACTTATTTTTTTTCAACTTTTTGCAACATTTTGACATAAATTACAGGTTGTAAATATTCCAAGAGTTAATTTCACAAAAACCACAGCTTTTTATTGTGAAATCTTTTGTAAATGTTGTCATGACTTCCTAAATCTTTTCAGCCCTACACATGCCTACTCGAACTTCCCAGTCATTTCATTTGGTCAAACATCTGCTATTCTGTCAAACTAGAAGCTGACTGAAAACTTGAGTGAATGAAATGAAGCACAGACAGAAGGACTGACTTGACTGTGAGCCGCTGTGTGCGGCATTTAAAAACCCAGAGAGCGACTCTAATTCTTTTGTTTATCCCTTTACGCGTGCCTCTAATAGATTTCAGTCCGAAAACATTACGTAACTGCCGGGAACTTGCCTGTTTGTGAACTCCTGGTGAGCAAAGAGAGGGTAAAAAAAATGTAGCCTTTGTCACACAAGCCAAAAAAAAGGGAAAAAAAAAAAAAGATGCAACTTACTCAGCACTTTCAGAAACAATGTCCAACTGTTCACTGCTGGGAAGAGAATGTTAGTCATCTGGTCTCGCATGGTTCTAAATTTACTTGGAATGGCACAAAGGATTTTATTTCCATGGTAGATGTTAGTTTCTATAAGTCACAACAACCACCCACAAAGCTACAGTCAACATCACGGCAGTAACAACTAAGAAATTCAAGAAAGTAATGATGGAAACCAAAATGAGAATGACCTGAATCAGAGTAAATCTTGGACAGTGTTGTATAAACGACTTCATCTCTACCATTATAGGGGAAATATGTGAACTAAAAATTGCAAAAATTCCTTTATGCTGCTTTAAATAAAACATGGCATGATGAACTGTTTCAGCTTATTGAATAAAAATTAACAAAAAAAAGCCTCACAACTGAAAGAGGGTGTTTTTTCATGTGACTATAAATACAGAGTTGAAAGGAAAAAAATTCAATAAAACAATCAATCAGAAGTTGAACAGAAAGGTCAAATAATCATGCGTTATGCTTTTTTTTCCTAAATAAATTTGAGTATTAAATTTAAAGTACCAACAAAATAACTCTAAACAAACATCACCATGGAAACTAGCAAAGCATCCATAGCAGGACAACTGGGGAACCAATCAGAATAACAGTTTTGATTCTGACATAAAAGAATAATACTGATTACGCTGCATCTACCGCTTAACTATTAATCATGAGTTAAAGGCAGGGTAAGGGGTCGCTTTGACCGTGTATGTATATATGTCTGTGCAGCTGGGTGTGTTCAAGCCAAATTTTGGTTGTAAGCTAGGGGTACACTGTTAACTATGAGAATTATTATTCTGTACCTCACTTTAAAGCATCAATAAACTTGGGGGGGGTAAGGGACTGATGAATGATGTCACATCTGTTGCCGTTTCAGGTTGGACAGTGCAAAGACCCCTCCCCCAATACAAATCCAACTGTTGACCTTTTGAAAGTGTAAGAATCAAGTCAGAGCTTCACTATTTGCTGACTTTGATGTATCTATTCGTGGTACCAAACTTGACAGACCACCATAGCTGTTACTAGAACTTTCTGCTAAATCCTTCTGCTGCCTAAAGATGAACAACTCTGTGATGCATATTTATGTGTAATTCACTCTTAAATTCACTCCTAATGACCTCGATCCAATCAAACGCTGCTGAGAGAGAACTGACGGGATCTAACCGGGAGCAATAAGGTGTAATGCTGAATGCTTTGGAGTCTTGTGTGAGTGTGAGACTAATTATCAGAGCTAATTAAAGTCCCACTTCTTGCTAGTCTCCAAGGGAGGTTTGTGCACATGTGTGGGTACGCTTTTGTTGCTGGTTGCTGGGGGGGAGGGGCGTGTGTGTGGCCTGGATGAGTGACATTCAGCAGAGAGCTGAAAGTGAGTGTGGATCTGTGTGTTCGAGCTCTAGGATGAAGACCAGGATGTAGACGGAAAAACAGCAACCTGACAGAAAGTATGTGGCAGCCAAACAAGTGGAACGTTGAGCAATGAGCTTGGAGCATTAAGCATGAAATATTTTCACATGAGCCTTTTCCAGGTGGCAAAAAAAAAAATCACAAAGCCAAATGTCAGAGTTGCACATAAGTTGATTTTGCATATTAGATTTAGCTATTTTAGTCTCGGGGTGTACATTTTATATTTCACATCTTAATAAAAGGGAGAAATTACTTTTTGATTCTTCTGTGTCCTGAAGATACGTATTCAAATAAGTACTACAGCCTAGTAACTGTAAGACTTTCAGACTATAAACTGTAAGTTGATTTATTCTAAAAGGAATAACAAGCATATAAACAAGCACATGAAGAAGCAATGCAGCCTGATAACGTTCAATATCATCTTTGGGGCTGATTGTATTCAGGATGTGATTGAAGTCAGGCTTCTGGCTGTGAATAGGTGCTATTTTAAAGGTGTGAATCACCACAGCAAATGTAACGTGTTTCCACCAGGTTTTCTCATATGCGATGCCTGAAATGATGCTGCTAGTGTCGTCTGCATATTTTAAGGGTGCTGCTGTCTTGTGCAGCTCGCTCTGAGTAACAAACACATTAAACTCAGCTGTTCCCAGTTGCTCTTCTGAACGGAGATCTCAGGTGTTGTTCCTGGTATCTGCTGGAGCCATCCACTCAGCTTGGGGGGTTACAGCCTCCACTGTCCCAGTCACTCAGCTACTTTACCCCCCACATCTTTTCTAGCTCTTCCTTCACTTCTTGATATTTCTCGAGCTTCTCGCGTTCCTTCTTTCTGATGTTGCTATCACTCAGGATGTCCACGTGTATCCTCTGATGTTTATCAACCATCACTATGTCAGGCTGGTTAGCCACCACCAGTTTGTCAGTCTGGACCAAGAAGTCCCACAGGATCATTCTCAACTGCTCTGAATCTCATTACACTTATGTGATGACAATAAAGGCTTTTTAATCTATTCTAATCCATTCTATTCTAACCACCTTTGGACCTTCAGTCCAGACTCAGTGAAGCTGTTTCTATGTATTATACCAGGTACCTTGTTATGGCGTTCCATGTATGCTTGGTCTGCCAGCATCTTCCACCCTGCAGTGATGTGCTGCACTGTTTCATGGGCTTCTTTTCCCAGCCTGCATCTGGTGTCCTGACTGGTATGGCAGACCCTGGGCTCTACTGATCTGTTGTGTTCAGGGCCTGTTATTGTGCAGCTATGATCAGCACTTCTGTGTTGTCTCTTTGCAGTTACTGGTATGTTTCTTTGATGTCAGTCACCTCTTGGTGTTGGTTCATGCCCTGCAGGGCCTTGTCCTTCCATGATAGCCCCTCTGGTTCCTCCTTCATGTTGGGTTTCAGTTCAGGTTTCAAGGCAAGGAAACAGTTTGAATGACGTTAGACGTCGCCAGGACAAACTATTTCAAGCCAACTAAAAAAACTTGACCAGTTTTGGGAACATCACTGTAGAAACCAGGCCATAGATTTGTCTGTTTTGGTAAGCGGAGTTTCAAATCTACAGAAGCTCAAGTGCTGGCAACAAACTATAATAATGGAGATTTAAAAAAAAATAAATAAAAGAAATCTAGTTTCTTTTTTTTTTCCCAGCATGGACTATAAATGCTTGCTATCACCAGCTTAGGCTTTTAATATCAGTTAGTGCTGTGACACATTTCTGACCACTGGTTTTATTTTCTTTTTATTTCTCTGATGCTATGTTATTAAGTTAAGGTTTTACATTTTAAAGCTGATTTTAAATACATTTTATGTTCAATTCTGATTTTATTTGTGATTAACTGAAAATACATACCTCAAAACAGCTATTAAAACCTGCAAAATACTTCGAAACAATCTTGAAAGTTGCTTTTTTTCCTCCCGTGTTTGTTTGCATCAACAGGGACAAATTACAGAACTCTGTAGGATGTGACCTTTTCACTGTGAGTGATATATGGGCCTCTTAACCACCCGTTGTTGCTGCAGCAAAACATGTCATCAGCAGCCGTCATCCAATCAAGCTGATAAACTGCTGAAAAAGAAATAATTCTCCACGCATGACAGTGCAATAATGAGACTATACTATAGCGTAACCCCTGAGCTAATCAGACCCCCAGTGTGAAAACACACTAAGACCACGCACATGCAGCATATCAGTTCTCGATTATTTGCTGATGGGGTTTAATGTGCTAACAGCTGAGCACCAAACTGTGAGGATTAGGGTCCCTTTATAGTTTTTTCTAACAGTAAATTGGTGCACAGTTCCGACTGTTTCACACACATTTTATTTGAGGAGATCTTAACAGGGAAAATAGATTAATTGAATTTCCATTACTTCACCTCAAAAAATTCATCAATGGCCACTAAAGTTAGTGCCACAGTTCACATTTACGAAGCTGGTGTGGCATCATCATCCAAAAGCCAAATTAATACAAGAACCTGCACCTGGAACTAAGGACATCTGTGGAGGGCATCCACAGAGAACCAGGGACGTTTTTGCTCTGCAAAGCAGCCCTGGGTGTGAGGTAATAGTTTTGGGTTGCAGCTTGCAGCCATTAACTTTCTGCAGAGTCCTCAGTAATCTCATAGTTACGAAATTTTAATTTGTCTGTTCATGTAGCACGGCTCAATCTTTTGTTGTCTGGAGTCTTTAAGTCGTGCGACTGTTCACATTATATGACTGACCGTAGACCAGTCAGTCACCCACACTGGTCTCTAAAGTTACGTCTTATCGACAAAACACGAGGCAAAATCATGTACAAAACACAGCTAACAGAGAGCTGAAAGTGAGCGGGAAATATTTTGTGATGAGAAAGTCGCTGCCTGCTGCATTACGGTTTGATGCATTGACCCACATCTGCTCTCTCATTGACTGAAGCAAGAACACAGATCACCACACTGACCGTAGATCAGGGGCATCAAACTTCATCCCGGGCCACATTATCACCATGGTTACCATGAAAGGAGGTACGTTGGCAGATACACAGTACGTTGGTAAATTTTACATAAATCTCGAGCTATGACAGAGATGAGCAACTTTTTGTTGTAAAATCTTTTGCCAAAATTTGCTAAATCATGACTTTTTGACATAAACCAGCTCAGTTTTTCCTCTTTCTAACGTCAGAACTGAATCCAACTGGCTGTCGCACTGAAATTTCCTCAGAAATGTTCTAGTTGGAGGTTTATCATCGTCTTTACACGCTCTCACAAGACAGACAAAATGAAGTGACGGGCCGGATTCAGCCTTGAGTTTGACACGTGCTCAAGATATTTAAAGAGCCCTTAAAATTAATCTTCTTTCCTGTCTTTCTTTAGGCAGTTGCACTGTAACGCAGGGATACGAGTGCCACAGCGCAGCAGGGTGAGGCCACACTGCCTGAACACTGGAAGTGAACGTCGTTCTGTCAGTGCCCTCTGGCTCAGATCAGTAGTTGTAACTCAGGGTAGCGTCAGATGTTTCCTTCTGACCACAAAAAGTTGCCAGGACAAAGCCAGAAAAATCATACAGCAGTTCAGGAAATTAAGTGTATAAGTCATCCCGTCACAGCATTTTACATAACAGACATCTAAGATTTTTTTTAAAAAAAAGCATAAAGTAATAATACAAACTACAAGTGAAACAGCTTTGGAGTGGAGACGAAGGCTTAAGGGTGATTCGCTGTTGGAATCAGCAGCAAAAATCAGCCTGTTTGGACGAACACCCACATCACAACCGTCACATTCAAGTGTCTCTGCCACTCTTCTCTCAGCCTATTGTCTGCCCACCCCCACTACTCCATTTCCTCTTCCGTCATTGGTTAAACTAAACCGTGTGTGCTGATGAGTCAGCGGGAGCTGTGGGCATGAGATATGAAACAGCAAGAGAGGTGATAAAATAGAAAAACAAAATTTAAAAAAATGAAAGTGATAATGTCTAAATACATATGTTTGTTTTTTTTTATTATTTTAATTTTTCTCTCTGCTGACATTCTTGTTTTCATCTGCATTACAGTTTTAGTAAAAAAAAGAAAGCACAGGGAGAAATAAACGGGAAGAACAGGTGAACAATGAAGCAACTGCACTTTCAATGATCCTTTGAAAGAAATTTCCATCAGTTGTTTTGTTTTTTTGTTTTTTTAAATAATACTTAGTTATAGAAACAGCAGGCTTTCAGAGATGAGATAGATATAATGTGTGATTTATTACTCGCGATCAGATAAGATCCTGAGTCTCTGCGTCTAGCGTCACATATCACAGCAATTATTACTGTTTCAGGGAAAATCTTACCACCACGCAGAAAACCACAAATATGTAGTTGCTTTCTGAGAACACGAGATCTAAAGATGTACCCAGAAAAAAACTTCTCACCCAGTGCCACTTGCTGTGAATTCTTTTTTTTTTTTTTACACTTTCTAATCCATTTATAAGATGCAAGAGTCTGTTCTCAGCTAAACTGTCACATTTTAGATGTTGAATGAGAGTTAAAACAGGCACTAACTTCAGTGAAACTTTGAAGCTGCAGACAACAATGCTCTTAAAAGTTTATACTGGTTCAACCTTGGTACTGGTCATGACAGGTGAAGTACTGGGGAAATGATGTGAAGGAAAAAAGGAGAAGAGGATGAGCAACTTTGAAATAGGAAGAGGGGAAAACGGTACTAGAGTAGGAGCTTCAGTTAGAAAAAGAGAAAGAAAAATAGCTAGCAGAAGTAAGAGGAAACAGAAAAAAAATGAGAAAAGAGAAAATAGTTAAAGAGAAGGGACGTGAGGAGCTGAAAACAGGATATGAGACAAGTAACGCAGAGCAGAAAGTACAAGGAAGAAAGCAAAGTTACAAAGAGGAGGGAAAATACATACAAGTACACAAAACAAGAAAAAAGACAGGGGGAACACTAAAAAGACATAATTAAAATACGAGGAGAGGCCCTTTGACACACACACACACACACACACACACACACAGGGTTGAAGGCTCCTACCTGGCATCGGCCTCGCTGTAATACTCTCTGGCTACGATGTCCTCGAACAGTTCACCTCCGGTCACTCTGCAAACACACGCGCACGCACGCACACACACACACACACACACACACACGTGCATGTATTAAAACCAAGTTTCTTGGAGTGGTAGGGGGGTAGGTTGGTGATATAGAGACTTTACGGCAAGGATTCTTTCATTTCTTGTTTCTTAACCCCCCCCTCCCCTTAATCCTCCTTCCCACCCCCTTCCCACACCGTTACCATGGAAACTAGAGGGAATTGCTGAGAGACGGATGTGAAGCGTGTGGGTGGTGGCTGTGACGGTGATGGGGCAAATATAGGAAAGAGTTATGTAATGGTGTATGTATAGAAAATAGGGGAGAGGAGGAAGAAGAAAAGAGCTAGAGGAGAGGAGAGGTGAGGAGAGGAGAGAAAAGGAACTTACAAGTCAAACAGAAGATAGTGGAAGCCCTCCTCTGATATACTGTCATGGAGACGGACTGAAAGAGAAGGAATAAAAGGTTTGAGACGTAAATGTTGGTTCTTCTCCGCAGTCATCATTACTTTATTGTGTTTTATTATTCATTCCTCGTCTCCCCGTAGAGCATCCAAAGCTTTTTCCAACTGCTTCGGAGTAACAGTGGATATCACTGCTGCATTTCAAGCAGGAGATTTAAAAAAAAAAAAAAAAAAACCTTAAAAGAAACAGTAAGAAGTCTGAAAGACAAAAAAAACCACAGGGAGTCTCGATAATTGATTCTTACATCATGTATTTATAAGATGATACAGGATTCTGGCAATATACTATATATAGAGAGATTTAATCATCAAAAATAAATTGGTTTAAAAAAAACTGTGTAATACAATCTTGACTGGTATGTTTATTTACATAATCGATTATTAATGGTTTGGTTTTTGCATCAGCCTGTAATAAATCTGCAGTTATTAACATGAAAAGCAGGAAAGATGTGACTGATTTTGTGGGGAAGAATATTGATAAAACGGTCCGCCTTGTCGAGAGTTACATTAAAAAGCAGAAAAGAGAGCAGACGTTCTTACCAATGTTGGGGTGTTTTAACAGGCGGCAAATGCGAGCCTCCCGCTCCAGCTTCTGATGATCTGAAAAGTAACAGCAACAGGGAGACGATGAAGCTGAAATAATGCAGTCAATCCTGAAAGAAAGCTGATCAATTTACTAAGGTGAGAAAAGAAAATAACTGTTCAAAATAAGGATATAAGAATAAACTCAAACTTAGTGCAGTAACCAGAGCTGTGCGTCAGCTATACAGAGAGACGTGTTGCTTCCTCAGGTTTTGCTGTTGCATTCATTTTTCATCATAGTTTAAATTATTAATGTTTTATTAAAGGCAAATAAATTCATTAAATCCACAATACAGCGGGTGGTTCAGCAGCTATAGCAGGCTGCAGTCCTCCTGCAGGGATCACGGGTTCGATTCCCGGCCTGCTTCCCCTCTCTCTGCCCCACTTTCTGTTGCTCTCAAAATCTTACAAAAAGTAATAATATTTGCCCGAGAGCAAATTCAACATATTTGTCTAAATGCAGAAGAAAGAAAAAAAAAAGAGAAAACAACCAGGTTGTCTAATGGTGCTTTCACACGCACGTGTTGCACACGTAGACTTTGAATAGGGTGAAGTCATCCTGCCGATATGAACTGTGGGCTGCGTGCCTTGCGACGGGTCCATTGCTTCCGTCGAAAGTTGAGAGATTTTCAACTTTCGATGCATCGTCACATCAGCCAATCATGTTGCGGTTTGACCGCAAGTGCTTGTCAATTTCCTACACGGTCGCAGGTCTATAGCGACTCGTATCCGTCTGTGAACGCAGCTCGCATTACAGCAATTTGGAGGAACACTTAGAAATCTCTGTGTTTGATCAACTCCTCTCTCTTTTCCTTTCATTCAGCTACTTTTACTGCAAAATCAGTCAGTCCATACTTGCATTCCTTCTCCACTTCTGCCTGCATCACAAGCTTTGGTTTCTCTCATTGGTTCGTTTGCCTGTCTGATGGCGTCTAGAACCATTTTCTTCTGCATCTGTTGGTGTTGCACACAGGAAATCAAAGTCGAACCCAGACTAATTCTTTGTGTCTGATTGCTGCCGCTGACGGCATCATTCCACAAATAAAACAGCACAAAAGTCCTCTGACATCTTCTGTTCAGACTTATATGAAGAAAATTGGTGTTATCTTTGACTTTATAGCATCGTTCTGAACAGTTAGTAACATTTTTAAATAAAACCCATTGTGTCCAATCCTGAATTGCAGATGATTATTCATGCTTTTAGTTATTGTAACAGTCTCTTCACTTGTCTTTATAACAAGGAGTTCAGTTCGTCAAAAATTCTGCAGCAAGACTTTGAACTATCCCCTGGTTACCAGTGAATTTAAGGATACATTTTAAAATCTTGACCTTAACTTTAAGAGGCCTGAATGATCAACATCCTTCATATGTCTTCAACTTATTACAGTCTTACAGCTGAGCTCAGCTGGTCTGATGTCACTTGTATTCCCAAAAACCTTTTCAAGACATGATGTAATCGCTCTTTTGCAATGACAGCACCTAGACATTTGTATTTTTTAGTATTATTTGTATCTGCCTTGTGAAGGTGTACATCTGTGAAAGGTGCTACATGAATAAGATTTATGACAGGTTACATTTAAACTACGACACACAGTCCTCTTAGAACTACCTTTGTGTTACTAGTTAAAAGACAAGATATGCAAACTATTTCCTTCCTAAACTAATAATAACACTAACACTTAGAAAGGTTTCACAATGTTTAGTACAGTTATTTAATGGCCAAACACTGCACTTATAGACCTATCTGGAAACGACTGGTTTATTCAGTGACAAGAAAACTGGATGTCCACAAACTAATTAAGGTCAAGTGTTTAATTAAGCTTTGAGAACTGCAACAGTGAGTTTTGATATTATGACCACAGCATCCAAAATGCCTTTCAAAAGAATGTTGTTCAGAAGTCTTCCTCTTTGATATGTCAAGTATTTCTAAAGATAGTTTTCAATGATAACTGAAAGAATCCATAAGAGTTGTGAAATTCCTCAAATACAAAACGGAAACGGAAAAAATGAAAAAGCAAAAGCTGCATCCTCTTACTGATAAATTCAGTTCATTTCTTCTCTTTTATCCAGAAAGTAGATCAAGTTATGAAAGAAATGTCATCAGTGATGCAGCGATTGCTCAGCTGGCAATTAAAATCTGAAGATTTTAAGCCTGACCAGCTATGACCTCCGACCGGCAGATGAAATCCCATTTGTTTTCCTGATGAGTAAATATATCACAATAAAAGGAAGCCTTGCTGCACACAGCTGCACACAACTGTGTCCTTCAGCATGGAAGTTGTTCTTTGTTTTCCTCCTCTTCTTCTTAACTGCGAGTCAGAAAGACTAAAGGCTTACGATTTGTCATACCTGCGAGACAAAAATAAGCCACGAAGGAACAATTGGCAAACGTTTTAGGTCCACAAACCAGTTGAGACACTTTAAACGGCATCACCCGGATGAACGTGCCCAATTTGACAAAGCTAACAAAGGAAAAGCAGTTGTGATTAAAACTGGAAACACAAAGAGCCACAAGCAGCCACTGATATCTGATGTCACTGGTATCAGAAATTTAAAAAGTGTAGATCTGAGGAAAACCATGGAACTGTTGGTACTAATTATCCACCTGTCTAGTATCAGGTTGGACCCGTTTTGCTTTCAAAACTGCATTAATAAGATTTTAATCCATTTCAACATGATGGCGTCACGCAGCTGCCGCTGATTTGTGATTCTCCTGTTCCACATCTCAAAGGCGCTCTGCTGGACTGAGATGCGACTTTGGAGGCCAGTGAATTCATTGTTGTGTTCAAGAAACCAGTTTGACATCTGATCTGAGCTTTGTGACATGGTGCATCATCCTACTGGAAGTCGCCATCAGAAGTTGATACACTGGAGTTATGAAGAGATGGACGTGATCAGCAACAACACAGGTAGGCTGTGGTGCAACTAATGGTGCTTTTCCATTACGCAGTATTCACACTACTCCCCTCTACTCGCCTCGGTCTCTGTCCTTTTCTATGACAGTTGAGTGCCAGGCATCGTTGGACCGCGGTGTTGGTTTATTTGTTGCCGAGTCGAGTAGGTGCTAGTGGTAGAGGCCTATAAAAGACCTAAAGTGTGCCAAGAAGATGTCCCCTACATGTTGCAGCTGAAATTAAGACTCATCAGACTGACATTTTTCTGTCTCTAGTGTCCAGTTTTAGTGCGTCTGTGTGAATTGTAGCCTCGGTTTCCTGTTCTTAGCTGACAGGAGTGACACCTGGTGTGGTGCTGTCGCCCATCTGTTTCAGGGTTTCATGTGTTGTGCGTTCAGAGATGCTATTCTGCATACCTTGGCTGTAATGACTGGTTATTTGAGTTGACTGTTGCCTTTCTATCATCTCCGACCAGCCTGCCCATTCTCCTCTGACCTCTGATATCTACTAGGAATAGTCCTCCACTACGTATGCGCACGCTCGCCAAGCACAGCAGAGTGCACCAACATGGACGTGCACATATACGCCCACACAAATACAATTTACAAATCAAAACAACAGAAACACAAAGACTGGAGCGCACACGTTTATATCAGCACTGAAGCCAGAAATGAAAGAACAGTGATTACAGCCTCAGAAGATGAGAGGAGAAAGGAAAGGAGACGTGCCGACAGGGAGCAGAGAAGGAAGGAATGAGGAAAATTACCAGGACCATTAAAACACACAAAGCCTGGTTGCCTTCTGCTGGATGAATAAGACATTTCTAATTGTTGCTGTTGTTTCACAAACCGCTGTTACTTATTTTCCACTCAATCTGCTCATTTGGTCTTCTGTCTTTGAAAACCTACGACCACTCTGAATATCGAACCATTTCTTTCTCCTTTGTGCTACACAGTACTTTTTTTTTTTTTTAGACAGAGTTAATGGGATATAAATTCTAATATAGTTGAATTTGCATCTTCAGTTTATAGATATTTGTATTTTAAATATTTGTATTCCCTTGTCAAGGGCCAATTGTAGCTGATTCTGGAGGAAGACAAATCCAAATGAGGTTGTTGTCTTCAGAGAATCAAAACTCGTCCTCAGTGTGTTCAGTTGTCCGAACTTTCACTCCAGCTGAAGTCATGGCGACAGGCCCTCGGGGCTTACAGGCCATCTGCTTGTACTGAACCCTCCCAGAGATGGAATCCATCATACTACATACTGGCAAATGATGGAAGAGACAGCATACAGTAAGAACTATGATTGCATTAATGCTGAAACAAGTGTAGAAGCAGATCAGAGCAGTGATCTCAATCAGACACCATGACTTTGTCCATGTTGTCTATCGTCTACACGTTTCCAACTCAAGCCCCGCGGGCCAAATCCGGCCCACTGCTTCATTTTATCTGGGCTGTGCAAAGACAAGATTTCAATATCACTGTCCGTTGATTCGGTACCAACATCAAAAGGTAGAATAACAGCTGAGGAGAGGAGCCAGGAGAACGTTGAGCAGCTGGTTTATGCTAAAAGGTCAACGATTTTATAACAAAAAGCTGCTCATTTTTGTCAAAACTTGTGATTTTTATAAAATCAACTTTTAATAAGAACAGGAATTTGTGATTTTATAACAAAAAGTTGAAATTATACAAAATTTGCAACTACAGCTGTTGTAAGTTTATGCCAAAATGTCAGAAAAAGATATTTTCTAACAAAATTTAATTTAAAGTTAAAAAGTCACAATTTGTTACCATTTGATAAAAAAGTTGGGGGGGGGGGGTCTTAACATTGCAAAATTTTACATAAAAAGAGATATTTTACAAAAAGATGATAAAGGTTTATGATAAAGGTTACATTCTTTTTTTTTTAAATCAATTTAAGATTCAAAAATTTACTTTATGAAAAAGGTGATATGAAATTTGCTTTGCTTTATATTATTTGTGATAATACAAGAAATACAAGAATTCAAGAATAAAACAAAATTTTGTTATTTGGGGACAAGAATTCCAAAATTTACAATTTTAAAATTGGAATTTTATGTCAAAATGTTGCAAAATGTTATTTTCCAACAAATAATTCCAATTTTAAGTTAGAAAGTGACAATTGTGTGACATTCGTGACTGTAGAATAAAAAGTCTTGGTGGTTGAAAAAAATAAAATAAAAATCTCAATTTTGCATAATTTTCCATTTTTCAATAGAATTTGCCGTTTTGCTTTTTACAAGAAAAGTCACATTTGTTTAAATTTGTGATTTTACAAGACACAAAAATTGTGGTTATAGTACCAAAGTCTCATTTCTGTGATAAAGATTGTGATTTTTGTGAAATTTAAAATGGTGAACAAAAAAAAAAAAAATCACCCTTAGTCAAAGTGGGATATTGCAAAAAACACAATTTTATGACAGAATTTGTTCTTTTACAAAAAGTCTGACATTTTCTTTTTACGAGAATTGCAATCATTGAAGAAAAATTTGTGATTTTAGTACAAAAGCCACAATTTTGTAAATAGAGGTTTTATGACAAAAATTCATATCTGACAACATCGCTGGTAGAGAAAGTAAAGACGAACAATCTCTTTAACAGTAACCATGGTGATGGTGTGTGTCGGAACACCAGATCGCTCAACTCTGGCCCTGGTTTGAGTGCTGCATGTCTTTCCACTCCTATGGCTTTGGAAAATTTTTAAGAAGGGCGTTAGAGACGTGAGTCAGCCATGGTTTGTCTGACCTTTATCAAGCTGGTTGGATCGATAGAAAAACAGAAAATTATGAGGGACAAGCAAAGCTTATATAGAAGGCTTTGTGATGCCTGCTCTTCACAACTGTTCATATAGTCTGTGCTACATGAGATAACATGAGTGAGGGGGCGGTGTGGCGGTTTGTCAAAAATAGCAGTTGGTAAAACATCAAAATGGTTCAAGGCAGAGGTCAACTACTCAGTTTAAATCTTGGACAGTGTATTTGGAAATATACGTGCTGTAAACACAGGAGACAAAATATATTATGAAAGTTAAAAAAGAAAAAAACTCTCATATGACAGATAAACAATCAGCTCATGTCTTTCCTCATCGATTCAAAGTGTTGGTCATCAATTTTCAAAGATTAGATCTGCTTGAGAATCTCAGACCCGTCCTCTTCATCTATCAGACCTCAAGCATGCCTACATGCTTCAACCATATACTACATAAACAGAACTGGTAAAACCCCTATGACATCACCCATGGGTTTTGTGAAGCGTCTCCTGAGAGATAACTGATCCTATCAGAGGTCTGAAAGTGTCCAGGCCAACCTGGAAGATGGCCAAGCTGGAGGCTCCAGCTGTTGCAGGTAGCTGCATCTCCACTAGTGGGGTTCTGGAGTAGTTTTAGGGGGTCCGAGAGCACTGATGAGCGTCTCTATTATTAGGAACAGCTTCATACAAAAAGATGCTGTTCTGCACAGCTCAGAAGACAATTGTGCCAAAAGTGGGGAAGCATTAAGCAGCTGAATTGATGACCAACAAGAACTGCAAAAAGAAAAAAAATGCATCCCAGTTTGATTCAGTACTGATGTCAAAAAGTGGAATAACTGAGGAGAGTAGCTGGTTTATGTAAAAAAAAAAAAAAAAAAAAAATTACCAAATGTTTGCAAAATCCTTCACAAGAAGTTGCACATTTTTGTCAAAACTTTTAATTTTTCTAAAATTAACTCTCTTTTTTTTTTTAAACAAAAATGTGTAATTTTAGGACCGAAACCTGAAATTAAATAAAATTTGCAGTTTTACTACTGTAATTTTATGTCATGTTGTAAAAAGAAGTTGATACTGTACAACTAAAAGTCGTAATTTAAACACAAAACTCACAATTTGTTATTATACAATAATCTTTCAAAATTTTAAACTTTACAACAAAATGAGCCTTTTTCTTATACAAAATATTTTTTTTTGTTCATTTGTGATTTTACAAGAGAAAACATTTAAGTCTCAATTTTATGATTAAGGTTGAGAATTATGTGAAATTTGAGTTTTCATGAAGAAAAAAAAGATGTGATACTGTGAAATTCACCGTTTTACAACAGAATTAGCTTTTTTAAGAAAACATAATATTTTCTTTGGTTTGCTGTTATAGTTGATTTTAGTACAAAACCTTTTATTATAGACTTTTTTTTTTTTGAGATTTTACTACAAAAGTGTACTCTCTTTACTTTCTTTCATCTCAGCAGGAAATCTGACAACACAGCTGGTTGAGAAAGTAAAGAATATTTGACAATTAACAGTAACCATGGTGATGATGTGGCCCAGGATGAAATAAGAGTTCGACAGCCCTGCGCTACATAAAAAGTTCAACTACAAAACAACATGAAGTCCTGGTGGGATACAACCTTTTCATAATAATGAACTACAAAAAGCATGAAATGTTCAGACTGATTTTAAATAAAAGAGAAGGTGTGCATGTGTGTGTGTGTGTTTTCTCTGTTTTTCATTCAGAGTAACATTGACATTGTTGGCTTTTCATCATCTTTCCTGCATTGTAGTGCAGCATTTAGTGTTGCATGCGGTTTACAATGCTTCAAATATTCATTTAGCCGGTCAGCCAGATACCCATCCCATGTTTCTGAAGCGGCAGGGTAAATAAGAAATGAGAGGAAAAAGGAGAAGAAAGGAAGGAGGACAAGGACTGGTCCTGAGGGGCGTGAGGGAGGAAGCGGTGAAAAGAGGACGAGCAGGAGCAGATACGTGGCAAACAGGAACATCAGGAGCGGGTGACATAACCCAAGGACAGCACCGAGTCTGTGGGAATCTTTGTGCTGCAGAAGAAGAAGCTGCGAGGAGAGGAGAGGAATATATTTGGGTTAATCACCAGTGAGAACGCACGTCTCAAGAGGGGAGAAGATGTAAAAAGATACCCACAAAGACATCCAGATATAACGACTTTTCAGAACATTTGACTCCCAAAATCTGAATGACTCCTTCCAGCTGGGAAATGTGGAAAATAAAGTTCGCTGTTGTGCTCTTCCTATAAATACTCCAGTAATGGAGGGATGTATTGTCATATTATAGCCTATACAGTTAAGATCAAGGTGGATGCGTACTGACATAAAAGATTCAACTGAAAAAGTGGCTAAAAACAAACAAACAAATAATATGACATCATGGTGACATTAAGTATCATGGCCACAAAAATTGTATTCAATTCAAAAATACTTCAATTCTAATTCAGTAATAAGAAAAAAGAACAAGCTCTCATATAAGCGGACCGAACTGATAGTGAACTGTGTGGGTTTCTACCAGAACATGATTTAAAGTCATTTCATTTCATTTTGACGACATCTGTCCTGGATATCTGACTTTGACACAAAAGCTACGGACCAAAACTGGGTTACATCACTGCTGCTGCACTGCAGGTGAGTCTCACATCCACACCTGTGTGTGTGCGTGCACAAACACACACACACAAGCACGACTACTTCATAATGATAGAACAGAAAAAGCCATACAGGAACCTCTGGCATCTCCTGTCCACAGATCACTGCCAATAAACAAGTGCTGTGATTGGCTGGAGGCCTTGCCCAGCAGACCTGCCCTATATTTCCTGTTGACATGAGCTGGATTGACATTAACCGTTTGGCGGTTGCAAAAAGGGGGAGGGAACAGGACAGTGATGTTTAGGTGTCACACACAGCTTCCTGGGCTACAACTACATCTATTCACAAACTCAGAGATGTTGAATGTCATGACTTCTGAGTCCATGAATCATCAAGTTCACCATTCATTTGACTGACTTCATTAAAGTCTCAGCTTTTCTGCTGTGGCTGTCAGAAAATCACTATAACTGTGTGTGTGTGTGTGTGTATCAGGGAGAAGGAGAGGCAGAGTCAGATGAGAGTCCCGTGCTAAAGGCATGTAGGCGTACAGGCGCATGGCCCTCAGCTGCCAAGTGCCTGGGGTGCCTTTTCTCGCATGACCCCTCCCTCCCCTTAGCTACCATCTCCATCTGCCAGTCCTAAACAAACGCTTCTCTTAAGTTGCTGCACCCAGGTTTCTAAACGCACAAACTTCACCTGCTGTCTGAGGGAAAACAAAAAATAAAGATTTTCAAGAATGAATCAACCTACACACAATCCCGCTTCTAAAGCTGAGCAGAAAGATATCCTGATTGCCATAAAAACCTGGCTGCCGCAGCCCATGTCAGATAGGTCATGGGACTATAAATAGAGTGGTAGAGTAGACGTAGTATGCAGCAGCCCTGCCAGCTCCAACGCTGCTTTGCTTGTTTCGTGGAACATGGCTCATCCATTAGTAAGGAGCGCAGCACAGGCCCTGCGCACCACCCAGTCAGGTCAGATCAGTCCTCCTATCAAATGTTGAAGTGGGGAGATTATGCTGCACCTCAGAAATGTGGCTGTGCTCTCTGAGAAAGAAATGTATGGGCCTCATGGCAGCAAGCAGCTACAGGTGAAATATTTATTCTCTGCTCATCAAACCGATCCCAGGAATCACTCATTAGCCCCCCGCTAATAGAAGACGGATCATCGAGGATGGGCGTAATCACATTAAAAGCTGCTGAGAGCGGTGACAAACAAATGTCAAAGTGTGGCAAGAAAGACAAACTGCTGCCAAGGATGACAGGACAGCCAATAACCTGAGTAACTGATCTCGCTTCAAGTCACATATTTGCTTGAAAACCCCAATAACAGGTTAATTAAGGAGATCAAAACAATTCAAATTTAAAAGTGTCTGTCCACAATGATACTAATGTGATTCCAGTTTACATGACAAAATATCTGAAAACCAGAAGGTGCAGATGCATTTTCACTGCACAAAATGTAACGAGTGAGAGACGCAACGCTTATTTGTGTCTGCCATGGCTGGAAATAGTATGTTGAAACATAATTCCAAAAGTGAGCCACAACATCATCTAATTTATTCATTAACACTACACCTTCTCCAAACATTTAATCCTTGCCTTCTTCTTTTGAATTTTCGCATCAAGCAGATTTACCCTTGAAAAACTTCCCCATCTTGGGTCGTATTGTTGCAGACGAACATGCGTGGACCTTCATAAATCTGTCTGCTGCGTACGGTAATGACATCCAAACAATTGCCTCCTGAGGAAATTAATACCCACACTGAAAGGGTAACTGGGAGAGAAGCTTGCCCTCTGATAATGCCTGTCAAAATGCCTTTTCAATCACGGTAACATTTTCACACACAGGCCGTTTGTGTGGGTGTGTGTGTGTGTGTACGAGACAGCAGGGTAACAGTCTAGAGTTGGTGGGATGGCACCTGGCAGGGCCGCGGCAGTGGGTCTCCGGTTACGAGGCTGCAGGAGCAGTAGGAGATTTACACTGAGCAAGTGGTGGTTTGAAGAGCCACGGCGACTGCTGTGGAGCTGGACGGGTCTTCGTGGCGGTGGCATTTAGCCCTGGCTCTGGCTTTAACCATTACTGGCTGAGCGGCATGTCATTCCAAATAAGGTCTTTAAGACCTTCTTTTATCAGGGAAAACATTCACAGCATGACCACAGCAACGGAGCCAAAGTTGCAAAAGTTCCAACGAGCAAACAAATCAGCTTCGGACAACTTGACAGATTAAAACAATTTATAATAAGCCAACTGAGAATAACACAGACTAATCTTTCCTACAATGGCAGGAGCCACAGCCACTTCCACCAGTACAGAACATACCAAACCAGTCACATTGGGCCCTTGCTATTGTACTGGATCAACAAGTTTCTCCTTCTAAACTGACACCAGTCATTCGCTGGTATTCCTACTCCTCGGTCCACCATTTTGCTGATACTAGTCTGGCTGTCGCTCTCTGCCTACATCACATGATTCATTTTTCCTGACTGGATGCCCATCCAGCAACGTCCAGAAGCAGCTTCTTCTCCAGTGGTTGGTACCGCCCCCTGAAATTTAAAGTTGAATCCAGAGGAAGCAGAGAAAGTTTAGATGGCTGAGCAAGAAAGGATAGACAATAAGATGTTATATTTTATAACCGCAGAACATGCCGTGTAACCGTGGAGTCAGGGCATGGCGTTTCTGACGTTTCTTTGTCATACCAAAAACAATCAAACTTCTTCGAAATCGACCCGATGTAAGATTTCATTGCTGTGTAGCCACAGTTTGACAAAGTTGAAAATTTCTCATCTTTTAACAGAAGCAACTCACGCAACCCATGATTCATTTCAACCTCCCAACACGTTTGTTTTTCTGTTGTTCTTTTTGTTTTGTTTTTTTTTCAAAAGTGCCAAACCCAGTATCACAAACTATAAAATGTTTCTTGAAAATAAATTAGTTTCTGTAACAGACTGTTTTTCAAAATCGTTTCACAATTATTTCCTGTACATTGACTGTTTCGGTTTAAGCCAGATGTTAATGAAACACCTGGCTGCTCAAAATGGCATGACGTGAAAGTGAGCAGAACTACGAGCTTAACCAGTGGAACGGGACACACCAGACCGCTAACGTTTGGTCTGCTGCACAGGAACGGCGCTCGGTCTGTATTTGACCATCAGTTAGGGCAACAGCGCACCCCCACGCGTTGAGCAAGCAGGGAATATTGACAGGGGAAACTCGATCCAAAGCAGACATGTTTCAGCCGCCGATCACTAATCAGACAGATTAATGTAGAGCTGAAGACTCACTGGAGGCGGTGCAACGTTATTTTCTCTGGAGCAAATAAGCAAATGGCTTTAAATGGCATCTGGGATACCATACGGCTGGCCAGGTGATATATCCTGGCTGCTTCATAGTATTCAGCAAAACAGGAATACAGCAGCAGGCCACTTTATGACTATTCATGAAATATTTTGGAGTCCCTTCCCTCCAAGCTAACAGACACACACACACACACACAAATATATATATATATATATATATATACACATATATATCCTATTTTCTCCCCTCTCACTCTCATGTACAGTTTTTTTGCCACTCTTTCACAGACTAACTTATTTCAGCTTCTATTAATCTTTCGCCTACTCATTTATCACCCTCACATTGTGTAATCATTTCATCGCCTTTATTTTTTAACCTATATACTTGTAGAATTTACGTACAGAGAAGTATAATGTGTCTATTATTTATGACATTTTTGTGTCCTATCTTTGCATATTTAAATCCTACTTTTTGATAATTCATCTGTGCTGCAGTAAATTCCCCACAAGTGTGAATAATAGAAGTCTCATCTTTTTTTTCTGCAGTTTTAAACGGAAGCCATCTTGATTATCATCAGACACTTAATGAATATTTCCATTTCCTATTCATCAAGTTTGATATTTTGTTGCCAGTTTTTAAAACTATTATCTCCAAGGTTGGTATTACTATGCTGTATTTACTAAGAAGCAGGCACTGCCTCTCTCAGATCCTGACAAGCCCACTACAGTGAGCGAGAGGCCGTGCAGACGACACGGAACAATTTGTTCATTTCCAGTGGCTCTCCAGTGAGCGTGATAAAATGTTGTCCTACATGGCACCATTTGAAGAGGTGACACTCAGACGCACCCGCTCTGAAATAGAAACTAAATAAATCATTGATTTGTGGCTTCAAGTTGCCTCGAAAAAATAAAGCAACAGTAAGATTCAATCATATTCATCTGGGGTTGTGGGGTTTTAAAAGTACCTAAAATAAAGTACTGGAATAAGAAGTGCTTACCTCTTGCTGACAACTTTTTGGTGTTGATTATTTTAGCGGCATACTCCTGTCCTGTGGACAGCTTGACACATCTGCGCACCACTGAAAATGCTCCCCTGTAGAACACAGAAAAATACATTTATTAAGTATTGTGGGAGAAAAAAAATACCTGTGTATATATTTTTAACCATCAGGTGACCATAATATCTGAATAAGACTGTGCAAAAGACTTACAAAATAAATAAATTAAATAAAGACTTGGCAATGACTAGACTTCAATGAATTTTAATAACCACTGCCATCACACAGTGTAATATGATGTAGATTAATTATATACCAATTTCTCGTCATGCAATGTGACTTGACTCTTATCAGACTGTAAAAACCGTCCAGTGTGAACCCAACTTTAGACTAAAAGTGTGTGTGTGTGTGTGTGTGTGTGTGTGTGTGTGTGTGTGCATACGGGCTGCAACGATACACAAAATTCACGGTTCAGTTCGATACTTTTGTATCACGGTTCGATATTTTTTCGATACAAATAAAGAGAAATTTCCATGCCTTGTTAAACTTGCAGTTTATTGAAATTAATTCCAAACATTTGTTTAAACTCAAAAGTACAGTTTTTAAATGAAAGGTTGCTGAAACAGCAAATAATAATAAACAAATAAAATAAATGTATCTAATGGAGAAATCAGCATCTTCTGTGGAAAACATCAGGGTTCTAATTGTGCAGGTGTTCTAATCAGCGTTAATTAACGTTACACCAGTTAACGATCTTGGATCAGACAGCAACGTCCTGTGAACTCATCAAAAACACATCAGTCACCAAAGCGTCTGTCAGCAGACTCTTATTTCAGTGGTTGGACAATAAATGGAAACATTCAGATAAATGTAAATGAT
>JBAMYA010066191.1:0-26565 GCA_037176975.1 Arrhamphus sclerolepis
CTCCATAAACGACCAACGCCTAGCCCACCACCTGAACCCGTTCTACTGTCGCTTCCACAGACAAAGGGACAGTCCAGCCGCCAACACAACCGTCCCCCACAACACCTCAAAGCTCCAGTGTACCACCTTCACCTCTCCCACCTCAACAAGGACCTGGACACCAATGCACACCTTAAAGACCCCCTCCTCCACGCCCCCACCCACCTCAGTGACGACTCTTTCCATCCATGAGAGAGACGTCAACAAACTCTTCAGGAGACAAAACCCTGGAAAGCTGCTGGACCAGATTCTGTCTCTCCATCCACCTTGAAGCACTGCCCTGATCAGGTTTCTCCAGTGTTCACAGCCATTTTCAACCCTGCTTCAAGACCTCAACAATCATTCTTGTTCCCAAGAAGTCCAGGTCCACAGGACTTCATGACTCCAGACTCCAGACTCGTCACCCTGACCTCTATAAACCTGATTCTGGTCTGCATATTTCCTGTAAGCTGCTTAGATCTAAAGCACTTTAAAAGGATGACCATTTTTCCACGTACGTTGCAGCATATGTTCTTTTGTTCTACGTGTGTTTCCACTGCAGTTTGAACGTTGCACTTCCAACATGCAAATATAACTTTTGTCCTTTCTCAGATTTTATCGCTCCACTCCACATGGGTGCAGAAACTCCCACAGGCTTCCAGTCCTCGTCTTTATGCTGCTCTACGTTAAGCTTGGGACGCTTTTCTTGGATGTAACGAATTGTTTCTTCTGGATTAGTTCAATGAAACATTAAGTGTTCAGTTTTACGGGCCTTTGTTGTTTTGCTGTTCTTCTTTTCCTTTGTTTTTGCTTCGTGTGCAAGTCCTATTTTAACGCCATGTTCTGTCTGTCCCCGACTGTGTTGCAGACTACGGCGGCAGCAGCACAGTCCTGGTCTCTTTGGGAAGATGCTCGCTGCTCGCTTCAATCCCGAAAGCACAGACGGTCCAAACAGCGACATGGATGAGGAGGAGGAGGAGCTGCAGCTCCAGATCCCATAACACACATGCACACATCCTAGATATGCAGCAGTCGCATAGACAATGTGAACATCATTGTTCTGGAGAGAAGATGTTTTCCTGGAAACAATACTATCCTCACCAGCAAACGGTTTATGCTAGAGACTGAGAACAAATAATTAGCATCACTTTTATAGTTCTTGCAACTTTAACAAGGCTGGTCATATCATCAATCAGTTAAGCGACGCAGTACAAAACAAGCTTCGTCAAATAAAAGATCAAGTATGTATCTTCTTATAGGAGGTCCCATATGATTCAATCCAGGTTAATTTAATTCTAAGAAGACTGAGAAGACGGCAGCCTGGACTTCTTTTCTTGTATTTTGAAATAGACAAACATTTGGTGACGCCACCCACAGGTTTTGTCAAGATTCGATATAATCTGATCTTCTTTGTTGTTGTTGTTCTTGCTGTGGATGAGGTCATGTTGGTAGGAACTGAATTTACCCAACATCAGTTCATTCAAACCTGGAAAAGCCCAGCTGGGTCACCACAACTGAGCTTTTAGCTCAGCTCAACTTATGATGAGTTATGGTGGTAACTGTGGTAACTGGTGGTAATTGGGGTTACATTCCATCCCGTTGAATCTGTCCGTCCTTCCCCATCTCTGATGTTTCGACCAGAATGGAATTTGAAACAAATACTGCCAGAACTGCTCCGGGACCCTCATCAAGGTCACAGTCAGCTGGATGACCACAGCCTCACAGGTGAACAGGTCTACCTGGAGGGTTCCTCAGGCCACTTCCTGGGCTAGTTTGTTAAGGTTTGTCCCTGGAGCCCTCCAGGCCAACCTGAAGCAGCCTAATAGTGGATTCAACAGTTCAATAAGCCGTGTTATGTTTGGTGTTACACCGAAAGCTGTAGCTGTAACGGTGACAGACAGCCATTAGCACTGTAGGCTGCTATCACACAAACAAATCAAACCCCTAATTCTGCTTACATTTGCGGGTTTAAATAATTGTTTCTTGATGAATTACATAAAAAGATAATAAAAATGAGTAAAAAACAGAAACGCTAAATTAAAAGCTTGTCTAAATTAAAAGACGTCAGGCATCCAGCAGCCTTCAGGTCTTCTGGTAGATCATTTCACACACGTGGACATAATGATGAAAGGAGGCTGCACCGGGCATTTTGGTTCAGAAGACCTGAGAGTCCGAAGAGGTTCATAGAGTGTCAGCAACTCTGCCAGATAAGGAGGACAGATAAACCAGTAACAGTGTGTTGAAATCAGTCCTGAAGGAGACGGGTGTAATTTGTGCTCTCTCTGGTTTTAAACTCAGCACACGAGCTGCTGATTTCTGAAGTAGCTGCAACTTGGAATCTTGCTGAGACCAGAAAGAAGAGCGTTCCAGTATTCCAGGCTGCACGTCACGAAAGCATGAAGGAGAGAGAAAAAAACCTTTGACTCTGGAGATGTTTATCAGGCGACAAAATGCTTTTTTTTTATGACAGTTTTAACATGGAAATCCAAACTCAGGTCTGAGTCCAGGATGGCACCATCAGGACTCAGTGCTAGGACTTGTAGGTGTCTTATTTCTTTTTGATCTTCAGGAGACACTTAACAAGATCTAAGTTTTGTCCTGTTTGAGTTTTAAAAAAAAAAGTGTTTGCCATCCATAGTTTGATGAATTTCTGCTGGGACCCATCCATGGCCCGCCCAGTGTGAGGACTCAACTGGTCTAACGAGCCCACCTCTTACAGGATCCTGGACTGTGTCCCCCAGCAGACTTCTGCTTGGAAGGGTCCAGAAATGATCCCCCTCCCCCATGGCCCAGTTCCTTCACATAGGCCATGTTGGAGGTGGACATCAGTGGCAGGACCCCTAAATGACACCCACAGTATTTGCACCAAATGCCTAGTGCTCCAGACCAAGCTCCAGACCTGCTCCAAACCGAGCTCCAGACTGAACTCCAGACCAGGTCCAGCCATTCACAGTGGTCTGTTACTATTAACAACAACACACAAGCACAACTAAATATGACGATGCTCCTTGAGGTTTTATTCACAGCTTCAAAGCTATGCTCAGCTATCCATTGGCTAAGCCAACTGCCAATCAAATGCCACCTTAAATTTGTATGTTTATATAAGTTAACCTGATCTGGCACAAAAAACCCCGACCCATACAGATGTCATCAATTTAGACTCTATAGAGACCAAAACTGTTGTTTGTACCAGGCTGGAAGTAAGTTTATTACTTCTGTAAAGTTGGGGGGGTCAACGTGAATTGTCTCTGTTGAGGAGCCAGAACCTGGTGGCCAATCAGAGAATTAAGTTACTTTATCTTCATCATACAAATAAATACATCTGATCTGGGAATGTTCTCCAGAAACGAGATCCTGCTGCACTTAAATACAGGACAAAATACCCACCGCATGAACCTCGCCGTGGACATAAGGGACGCAGCTGAAGACATTAATGTCCACATGGACAAAGAGGACAGATGTTTGAGGAAGGAGAGTAGGAGGCCATCAGTATTATAGAAGAAAATGAAACATTAACCAGAGGAGGAGGCCTCAGGTTTCACCTGTCCAACATGTGAATCTCTTTCCCAGAACATTTCATCGATGTTCACACCTTGATTCAAACAACCAAACATTTCCCACGCTGAGTTGGACAAACATTGTAGAACTGAACCATGAATGTCCCAGCAGCAGCTTCATACACCTGAAACTTCCAGTATTCAGTTAGAACTGAAGAAACTTTTCAGATGAGCAGCACAGGGTCTTCAAGAACCAAGAAAAGACACCACCTGGACGGTGTGCAGACCTAATCCGCCGTCCTCACGCTCTCAACAGCGAACAGTGTGATGGCTTCAAGTCTCACCTCGTTTGAACAGGTCTTCACAGGGTTGCTGTAATCTGAGAGGCCTCGACCCGTCATCATGAGGAGCAGTTACGAGGAGACGTTTGACATTTTAAGTGTTTATTTATGTCGTGCAAATCATGGTAGAATTTAATGTGTTGTATAAGTGCTCTAACGTTTTTCTAAAATTTTAAATATATACAAATTTTTCTTAAAATAGAGGAGAGTTTGAGAAACTGTCTGGTGTGTTTTAAAATTCACAACCAAAGCCTGGAACATAGAGTACAAATATCTGATGCATTCACCCCCCACATCTGTGTTTGTGCTGCAAAGCATGCAGCTCTCAGACGCTGCAGTTGATGCAGCTGATGCTGCTGTGCGTCATGTGACAGTATCCTGTATGCAGGAACTTTCAACGTTAATACAGATGCAGTACAATAGAAAATGTCACGTTGAGCAGTTAAAACGGGACAAAATCCTTCAGAACTGTCGGCAAGCACAACCGGGTCTCACCTGTATGCATCAGATGTGACCACCATAATGAAAATCTGCACTGTTTAAGGAGGAACGAGAAGTCAAGGAGACCAAAGTGGAGGAGGTCTTTATGCTCCTCTGACACCGTGTCACTGCCAAGTACCACCCCCCACCCCGCTCCTGATCAATGATATCAAGACTTTTTCACTAAAAAGCAGCATGAGAACAGACAGTCGTTTTTTGTTTGTTTGTTTTCTCCCCTTCATTATCTCCAGGTAGTATGTTCCCAGCTGACTGATGTCAGCGGTGATATCTGTGATGAAGAAAAGGAATTTATGTGTACCTGTCTGAAAAGAACAATGTCACTTGTTGAAGAAAGAATTAACTGAGAAGCTGCAAATTCAGGTTTAACTTTCCCAAACTTACAGTAAACATCTGTTTTATATTTGGATGTGCAGATATGCTCTTTTTTTAATTTACATCATCCTGTGTTGATGCTAATCTTTTTTTTTTCTCCCAGTACTAAACCCATGTATTCTGAGTATTTAAATCAAGTTGTACTGAAGGATTGTTGGACTGATGTTTACTCAGTTACCCTCCAAAGTAGCCGCTGGGTCACTTTGCATGAATGTAACAGAGACAAGTAATGTTCCTTCAGGCTTCTTCTGGGCACCTCTGCTGCTGAACAACCAGCTTCTGAAAGATCAGCAGCAGCTATGGCCACAGCGGGTATTGGACTACCAACTTAGATCCCTGTTGCAGGTCTCCCGGCCATGAAACATGTCCATCATAGGAGAGGAGAAGCTCAGCTTTTAAAGCAACACGTCCTCCAGCATCTGTAGTTCTTTCCCTCAGACTACTCTGGCACTGGCAGGGGACCAAGATAATTGTATTGATCAGGATTCTTTGTTACTATTTATGTTATTATTGTCGCAATTTTGTCATATATACAAAAGACCTCCACAACAGTGATTTTTGTATTAGCTCTGTCAACTGTACATAATCACAGTATTATTTCTTGTGCCTTTTTTCTTTTCATGCTATCTGTTGTGTGTTTCAGTATGCTGTCTTTTTCTTTTTTTTTTTTAAAAGAAAATGCTTTCCATACTTGGGTCTTCTTTACCTTTTTCAAAAGTAATAAACGTTTTCCCACACGCTGCTATTATGCACATACTGTGACCTCATGGGAAGTGCAGGGCTTTGTACAGAGAAAGAGGTTATCTGAGAAGAAGTGGGAGGCTGAAAGGCCTGGAGAAACTAGAGGTGGCAAAGGCCAAACAAAGGGCGTGCGATGATTTGTATGCTGGGTTGAGCAGCAAAGAGGGAGAGGATGAGATGGGAAGGACGTGCAGCAGGCTAGCGTGATTAAGGACAGACATGGAAATGTACCAACAGGTCCCAGAGGTGTGATGGGAAGATGGAGACTGATGCAATGTTTGCTCTGAGAATGCTGAGAAGTGTTGAGAAGGTCAGAGGGAGCTGCACTGTGTCTGTAGACCTTGAAGAAGGTGATGACGGGGTGGTGAGAGAGGAGCTGTGGTTCTGTAGGAGGAAGTCTGGAGCAGCAGAGGTAGACAGGTTCTTTATTCTGCAGGGAAAGTACAGCGTAGCAGTTTACAGGAACAAGTGGAAAATATAGAGATGTAAAAATAAATAATGAAGGTATAAAACTACTGGAAAATATTCACGGACGAGTATGAAGTACATGTGCAGGTGTGGTTGTCTGTCACAGAAGTTAGAATTATTGTAAAGTGTTATTGAGGAAGGCAGACAGAATGTACCTTCTGCAGCAGGCAGGTTGAAGAAGTGCTGCAGGGTACCACACTGGGAGGAGGACCTGGGCACTGGTGTCAGAGTGGTGCAGGACATGTATGGGCGCTGGGAGACAGTGGTGAGGTCTGCTGTAGGTGGGACTGCATCAAGGATCAGCTCTGAGCCCCTTCTTGTTGCTATGGTGATGGACAGGCTGGCAGATGAGGTTAGACAGGAATCTCTATGGACTATGATGTTTGCAGATGACTTTGGATCTGTAGTGAGAGCAGGGAGAAGGTGGAGGAACGTCCTGGAAAAGGAGAGGAATGAAGATTAGCTGTAGCAGGACAGAATCCATGTGTTAGTGAGAGGAACCCAAGAAGAACGATGAGGTTACAGGGAGCAGAGATGAAGAAGGTGGAGGATTTTAAGAACTCAGGGTCAACAGTCCAGAGCAACGAAGAGAGTGGAAAAGAGGTGAAGAAGAGTGTGAAACAGGTTGGAACTGGTGGAAAAAAGTGTCAGGTGTGATGTTTGATAAAAGAGTATCAGGAAGGATGAGAGGAACGATGATGAAGACAGTGGTGACACCAGAAATGTTGTATGAAGACTGAGGTACTGAGGAAAAGACAGGAGGTGGAGATGGAGGTAGCAGAGGTTAAAATGCTGAGGTTCTCTTTGGGAGTGACGAGGATGGATAGAATCAGGAATGGAGAGAAGGTCAGAGAGGCCAGACTGAGATGGTTTGGACATGTATGAAGGAGGGACAGAGAACACATCTGTAGAAGGATGATGAGGTTGGAACTGCCAGGCAAGAGGTCTGGAGGAAGACCAGAGAGGAGATTTATGGATGTAGAAAAAGAGGACATGAAGTTGGTTGGTGTGAGAGAAGAAGATGTAGAGGACAGCATCAGATGGAGATGAATGATTCCCTGTAGAGACCCCTGAAGGGAACAGCTGAAAGGAAAAGAAGGCTCTATGACCTGGCGAGTTTTATCATTCATCTGTTCAAGTTCCTTTGAATCTTCTTGATATCTCATGGATATCTCAGGCCTCATGGTCTTGAATTCAGACATGTTTTATAAGAAACAACAATATTATCTCAACAATGTTAATGTGAGGAGAACATCAAACATACCAACGTCCAAAATCATAGCTAGTAGCGTAAACAAGTGCTATAGACTACTTGTTTTAAAAATTTGCTCACTTTAACATGTTCTGATATTAGTAAAAATGAACACTGCTATAAGTGTGTTTGGAAACCACTGGCTGAACGATCCATCTTCCTCCATCTGCACCAGTAAGCATCCTCTACATCAATGACTGAAGGTCTACTCAGCCACATTTGCTGATGACACAGTTGTGCTATCTCAGCATCCTAAGCTTTCCCTCCAAAATGGAGGAAATTCTTAAAAAAATTCTGGGACGGCATCTCCAACCTCAGATCCTATCATCACCTCCTTCATGGGTCAATTTCACAACTTAAATATTCAGCTGGAACACGATCCAATCTGAAAACCTGCAAGTTATATTGAATCACTTTAGATGGACTCGTTTGGATCCGCCTCCAACATTAACAAAGACCAGCCCACTTTCTGCTGGACTCTGGAGGTCTGAACCTCCATCTGAGCATCAGTTCACTTGGAGCATATGGAGAAGGAAAATCAGAAATCTTCTCCACTCCAGACAGTTCCTCCAACCTTGGAAAGTTTCTAGAAGACTTCAATCAGCAGCTGACACACAAAGAGGAGCTTTTTAACCACATCAGTGTCACAACCTCGACCTCTAAGCTCCATGAACTCCAACATTCTCAAAGACCTGCTGCAGCATGTAGACATTACTGCTCTCTACCTGACATTTCATTCTTTAGCTGATGCAAGCTGCTGTTCTGACTGACAGTGTGCACACACATCCAAAATATCCAAGGTAGCTTCCAGATGTGACACCTAAAGGTTTCCTGATCAGCACCTGACTGAACAGAATGAGCATGGAGGAGCTCCATCTGTCGTTCAGTAACTGGATCATCTCCACTCGTTTTCACGCTTGATCCCGTTTATTTGTTGTGCAAGTAAAACCAGACAGTTTTCACACACTGCAGCCCTCTGCTTTTATTTGTAATTACAGTTTGTATTCCAGTCTTGGTATTACACACCACAAATATTACAGAAGGGCTGTTATAAGCGTGCCTTACTTCCATATGGAAGCATTTTTTCACAGCGTTGTCCTACACTGGCGCTGTGACACGGGCACAGCAGCCTGATTACTGTATTATTATTAATATTATTATCATGTTAATGAAAGTGAAAAGGATGGGCTTTCCCTGGAGGTTGCAAGGTTGTAAAACATACCTTTGACATGAAATCATCACAGCTTTTACTAATGTGCTGCAGGTGCTTCAGGGTCCAAGCTTCTTTATTAATTTCCCTGAGGGGATTAATAAAGTATTTTCAGTCGGGATGAAACCATCTTATATGTAGGCCTACAACAGACAAATGAATACCCACATGCCTGCTGAGTGTTCCGATCACACCTGCCTGATCTACGTGCAGATAACACATCACTCTCACCTGCAAACACAAAATACTTGTGAATTTTTGAACAGGAAGGGAAGCAGCTGGAATAAACCAGGGGCAACCTGCAGGAAATGAGCAAACAAATCAATAAATTATTGAAGATCTGCCACATTCATTAAAAAAAGTAAAGTCTATTCAGCAGAGCATATGTCTAGCACTAATCTGTATACAATACAAGGAAGAGAAACCCAAAGGAGCCAGGCCAGTAAAGTTAGCCTGTCACGTGGTCTCTGAATCTGATCAAAAACACTTCAGACTACAGGATATATTCTACTTCAAATAAATATGACTCTGCTCTGGTAGGGTTTCATTTACGGCTACAAAATAGTTCCAGTTGCAAAGAAGCAAAAGTGATTACTTGTAGCTGTTCGTTGGCCATTGGTCAAACATAAGAACATCTCTAAAAACTAGATACATTTGTTACTTCATCTAAATTTACCTCATGTCGTACAAGAAAAACTGGAGCCCTTTTACATTTACCACGGCTCTGAAATCTGTCTGAACATTTTAGCACGGGGTCAAATAGTGAACGTCCTCACTAGTGGATGGATAAAGTTTGATCTTTTCCTGTAGACTGAGTCGCTTTCGGAGCCAGCCCCCCAGTGGCCAGTTGAGGAACCATTTCATCCAACCAGGGGTCGGATGGTAATTTGATTACATCCTTCTTCAGCTTAGTTTTCCAGTTGTCACAAACAGCCGACATGTGTGACGTGGTGATGTTGCTGCTGAGCTGCTTCCATCTGAGATCTTTATTCTGAACCACCAGTGTTCAGGAACGGCCCCTGAAGGGGGGCGGGCTCTCCGGGAGCGCGTGTCCGGCTGGGCGTGTCTGGCGGTGTCTGACAGCGTTGTCTGCTGGCTCGGTGCCGCTCGGCAGGAGGACGTTTGTTTGCGGAGCGTCGCACGCAGACTGCGAGACTGGGGCGGCGTGAAGCTGCGTGAAGCTGCGTGAAGCTGCGCTCTCCCCACAAACGGGCACATTTCTGCCAAGCGCATGCAAGGATTTCTGTGCCGGTCCTTCTCGGATGCAGCCTGACTGAGGGAGCGCAGGAGGAGAGCAGGAGGAGCGCAGGGGGAGCGCAGGAGCAGCGGCTGCAGTCAGGAGGATGGAGCCAGCTGCTGTGTAAGCAGGGACCCTCCGTCCGCTGGGACCCCACCCCGCTGCAGCCTCTCCGCCGAGATGCAGCCCACCGACGGATAAGGCTGCAAGCCAGGTAAGGGGGGAGGGGGTGGGGGGATTCGTCTGTGGGGAAGGTTGGTTATTAGGTTATACTGGATAAGACACTGGAATGTTGGGCTGAGCTCCACCATAATATAATGATGTAGAGATGCGACTTTAAACAAAACAAACCCCCGCACATTTTAGATGTGTCATAAATGATCCAGTTTCACCATCATCATCATCATCATCCAGCTGCTCCATGACTGTAATGTGTCATAGGTTTATTTTGAAAAAGTGTTATTCCTTGTATTTAAACTGGGATATCAAGGTTAAACTGCACATCTGCACGTCTACGTATAAACTTTGGACAGAAAATGTGCTGATTGTCTACTTATTTCTTTATTCAAGAAGTTATAGAATTTTTTTAATGCATTTATAGGCTTTTATTTACGTAATTTCACTAATGAAGTCGTCAAGCAAATGAATCAGAAAACATTTTTTTGCTTTAATCATTTGTTTTTTCAAAATGTAAATGTAAAAAAATGACTTCTAACAGCTTGTTGCCTTCTGAACTTTTCTTTGTTTTATGGATGGATAAGCCACAAGGTTTTATCTTTTCAAACTTTGTAAATATCAAACAGCTGGTCAGCAGAGGAAAATGTTTCAGGCTAATTAATAATTTAATTAACCCTGATGGATCTTGATACACACAAACATGCACACAAGAACTTATAAAGCTCCAAAAGCACCTTCACCAGCCTGTTTAAACTAACAGATGGATTATTTTATGGTGCTACTGCGAGGAAAACATGTTTTTGTTATTGGTTGTTATTTTGTTTTTGTGTTTTTTCTACATGAATACATTTTAAAAAACTGTTTGGCACTGGCTGAGAAGATCTGGCAAACCTTTTCATGGATGCAAGCCACATCCTCAGCTCTGCTGCTCATCCCAGAAATTCATGTTCCACATGAACGTGGCTCCCTTTAAAAGGGAAATCAGCTGGATTTCCTGCAGATGTATTGCAAAATAAGCATTATGTACAAATATATCATGTATCAAACTCAAACACGCTTCATTTAGTTGCTTCTGTTAATCTAAAACTATTGGCATTTGCATCCTGTCAAGCTGGTCGGGTTTAAGCTGTTCAGGTTTAAGCTGATCGGGTCTAAACAAATACCCTTGTGTGTCATGTTCAGGGAGCAACATCCCACCTCCGCACTGGTCTTGGGAGGAATTATGATACTCAGAGATTTCCTTCCAGGTTGTTTTTTCATCCTCACAGTTTTCCAAAAGGCAGAACTGTGAAGGAGGTGTGCTACGTAGTCTGTATTTGTCAGTTGGGTGGGTCTGTCATTTAGGAGTGACTTCGCAGCCTGCTTTCATGGTACTAATTCCACTGAAAAATCTAAAGTTTTCTCGTGGCACCACTCCTCGGCCGTTAATGGACCCCCTGTCTCAGAGCTCTTTATGAAGCACGGGTCTCGGTTATCTCAGCAGCCATAAAGCTGGGAGGTGAGGAACTCCTGCAGGGGAGCGGATTGAGGCTGTTTTGTGAATCTTGCTGTAACTACGGAAATACACAAAACTGTACAGAAAGAGCTGAATCTGTTTTTATCAAATCCAGAGTAACCAGTAACCAGAGAGGAGCTGGAAGGATAGCTGCTTTGTTACCTTATCTGTGTTTTCTTCTCTTATCTGGGTGTGTGTGTGTGTGTTTAGGTTTGCATATGCTCATGAATACACAAATCCGTGTGTGTCAACGTTGATGAAGCGGGTTTATGAACGCTGTATGTCTGTGAGCTTCTCAGTCTGTTAAAGGAGGAGGGACAGGAAGGAAACAGAGAATGGAAGGTAAACGAGAAAGTGATGAGGAGGGTGACAGGAGAACAAGGAAATAGGGGGGTGGGGGGTGGGGGGCTTCTCTCTGGTGTTTTTCCGGCTGTAATCTGCTTTGACAGCAGCTCCGCTGGCTCAGAACTGGAGCGAGTCTTTAACCTGGATGGAGCGACACAGGCGGCCAGTCCTCCTCCTGCCTTCCCATCATGCCACAGTGATGGCACCACGACTGTTACAGTCAGCTTGGTGTATTTTATTACCAGTAGTAGTTCCGCTTTACTTAATGACCTGGAGTGCATGATTTGTTGTCCACGAAGGCAGACCAGTTGTTGTGGGTCTTTATCTTGAGTTCATTGTTATTGTTCAAAACAGCAACACAAGTGCAGTTATCTTATGCCAGTATCTGAATTATACTTCCCTCTCTTCTACACCTCCTACTGCTCAGCATGTTAAACTTAACCTACTGCGCCGTTTGGGCCTGTAAGAGCTCCGCCAGTCTGTCTGCTTGACGTTTGTGTTGATTTTTCCGTTGTACCAGAGCAGGAACAACGCCCTCGTACAGCGCTTTTCTGGCCCAGGGACCACTCAAGGTGCTTTTACTGAGCAAGCAGCTTTCCCTCACTGCCACACACACACACACACACACACACACACACACACTCGCACACACACTTACCAGATCGATTTATTTATTAGACCAAATTATTACTCCTCATTCCTGTACTACCAGGTAATTACCCTTTAAATCAAGTTCCGCTGTAGTTAATGTAAATGAAACCTGGGTGGGATTCAGTTCTGCCCAGTAGCAACGGAGGAAACCAGAGTGTCTGTGGTAGACCCACAGACTCAGGGAGACATGCAAACTCCACCCAGACAGACCAAGCTGGACCCCCCAGCTGTGAGGTGTCAGAGGTGACCGCTCTGCTTCACCTTTAAAGGTAGCTGCTCCTCATGCCGACCAGGGTCAAAGGTCAGAAGACAGCGTTTGCAGTGCAGATCCACCAAAGACTGAGCTGTGGAACGTTGAGTTCAGAAACAGATGTGCCCCACAGCTGGAACTCAGCAGCATCTTTAAGTCGTTTACTCAGGAGAGCGATTGAAGGTTATCAGTTAGTATCCCACCAAGTCCTGTTTGCAGTCCTGAACTCTCCGTCTGAGCTCTGAACTGGAATAAAGCCAAATGTTTTTGCTGAAAATCTGGATTTTTAACATGATTTTATTCTTTTAGACGTTTGTGCACCTCACAAACATGATATGCGCATGTATGTTCAAGCAGACTGCATCTATTCAGTTCATGTGATTCATCTTGTTTTTCTGAAATTTGAATTTCAGTAAGAAAAACCATCGTTTACTGTCCTTTATTTTGTGGTTTTTTTTCCTAACACGCGGGAGGTGCGGGTTTGAATCCCGGTGGCGCTAGGAAGGGAATGAAAGTCGACCTAAAACCGAATGAATCACGTGGGTGTTACTGCTGTGGCGAACCCAAACAGGCACCACCACGATTCAAAAAGCGATTCAGTCACAGCTGCGGTTGTCATGAAAGCTTCAGTAAAGGCTAAAAGCTGAAGAGTTGGACAGGCCGTCTGAGGCAGGAGATGATCTGACTGTGACGCAGGTGACCTCTGTTCCCAGCTTCTCCGTAACTGCTCCTGATGACATGGTACAGGTGGGTTTTTCCTCTTCTGCGCTCTGTTATTACAGACTATTACACACTGCAGTCTGTCTTTACCTGCAGACAGTGACAATTAGGCTTTAAGGACACGTCTGATTTATGATGTTCACCCAACCTGTGTCAGCACGCACAGAAATTAGTACACACACACACACACACACACACACACACACACTTTACTCTTAAAGACTTGTCTTATAAACAGCTGGTTTACTTTATTCAGAGTAAAGCAAACGATTGCTCATATTTGTAATGTTGCACCAGCGCAGCCTTCACTTCCAGGCTTTTGTCACCTTCAGCGTTCCAGCAGAGCGTACTGGGACTGGTAAGAAGGCGCCTTCCTTCTCTGGCCTTTCACCTGGAACATGCGTCAGGAGGATGTGAAGGTTCCCAGTCTGCTCAGACTGGTGAATTCAAACATTTCCCAAACGAACTGCAGAACATATCCAGATAGATGTAGCACTCGTTCCTGCTCTGATGCTGATGTCCTACTGCAGTCACTCTTGATGCTGGGGACCTTAAATGTATATTTTGTTTTTATCATTTTTTAAGGATTGTAATGTTTACTGTGTAAAGCAACCCTCTCTTGAAAATGAGAGTTGAAATGTAAAAACAAATCAGGCTGCTCTGGTTTGTAAAGGCAGTCTGTTCCAGAGACCAGGACCAGCTGTGGAAAAGTGCAGGTGACCCTGATGGAGATGATGGAGAGAGGACTGTTCTCAGCCCACATCCTGCTAGCATACTCCAGCTGCGGTTAGAAGCACTTTCTGAAAGGCTGTTAGCGGTAAGAAGCTGGTTTTCACTGTGGGAGTTTAAAAGCACTGTCAAGAATAATTTGTTTTGTCAATAAAGAAATTGGAGAAAGTTTTCACACAGCATGTTTGACGGTACAACATGTTTGGGGCTGCAAGGGCTGATGGGAGATTTGAAAATGATTAAAACAATAATGAAGCCTATGACTACTGTTGGCTGTGAGCTGAGGTAAAACTAACAAACAAAGTAAACAAAACTTAGTTTTGCCTTTTTTAACAACAGCTTAACTGCTTTGTTCTTCTTCCATTGTGTCTTAGCTTGTCTGCGGTGGATTTGGGTCTGTCAGGTGGTCAGCAGCTTTCAGACATTTTCTCATCCATGCTGCACCTTTAGCCCAGAAGCTGCCATCCTGGTCCTCATTATCTTTCCTCCGTGCGCGTTTCCATTTGTTTTATTTCAAACAATCGAAAATATTCACTTTTCTTGTTACTGAGACTAATGGGGACATGCCGATATCCTCCTCCTGAGAAACGGTTCTTGGTAATTATTGAAACTTGACACACATCACTTCTGCACTGTTAGTGCAGACCTTTAACACAGACATGCAGCTTTACTGGGAAGTTCTGGATTTCCAGTTGGAGCCGGATCATACGACCTCAAACCAGGATCACGATTGATCGATTACACCTGTGTCCAAGCAGTCAGGCAGGGGTATCAGTTTTTCTTTCAAGGTTCTCTGTTCTCACCCTGAGCAAACATGAAAGTTAACAGGCAGTGGCAGGTAGGAACTCCTGTACTGGGAGAAAACCAGTGGCAAGGGAAAATGTCCACTTTAAGAGGGTAGAAACCTTAAGGAGGCCCGGACTCATTAAGGTGGAATGCTGCTGAATTACTCTGATTACTCCAGAGTGTTGATCCATGAAGAGAGGAATTATGGGACATTGCTTTCAAGGACAAAATAATATAACTATTAAATAATGGATGATGTCATTTAAGGCTCATTTCAGTAGGAGGTGAAGGACCTAAACCTGGTCAGATCAGGACTTTGATCTGAAACCGGAGCTAAATGCTCTTATCCATTGATTTAAAGTTATCCTGTTTTTTAACTAACTGGGGCACACGTGTCTCCCAGTTAGTTCCCAGTTTGTCCTGTTCTAACGTACAGAACGTATAATAACTCTGAACTAACGTCTCATTCTTTAGCACCTTTCTCCTCCCGCTGATCTCTGACCGGCTGCACATCTCAGCTGTGTCTCACCAAGAGGTTGTTGCTCCTTTTCTTGTTTTGTTTTGTTTTGTTTTCTTGATTAAAGTCTAGTCGCCTCCTTTCATAGATTCAGTGATAAATATTACCCTCATGTATAAATAACCTTGTATTCCATACGTCTGGAGGAAAACTGACGTTACCTGAAGATGAACCGATCAACATACGTGTGGTTTGGTTTGTCTGTGGTGACCTCAGCAGGTCGTAGGTCGTCATGGAAACGTTCGTCTCCTTCAGCTGTTGAGCCATGATGATGTCAGTCCATGTTCTGGAAGTCTCGCGCACCGCTGTCTGGCTCCATGACATCTTAACCCTCCCAGCATGAACACGTCCTCAAACTGTGCTTTGATGTTCTCGGTGGTCATGTTGCCTTCGTCGTCTGGGTTCAGCAGATTTAAGGGATGATGTTGCCTGAAGCTGGAAGTTCTCGATGAGCTTTGGCGTAGAGAAGATGGTTTTGCTCTGGATTGTGCTCACATATGGCCTGCTCTTTACGTGATGCAGCTTTAAGTTGGATTTGTGGGTTTCACGGTGAACTGTGCTCACAGACGGTGATGTCACATCTGAAGGTCCAGACGTGACCTTCAGCCTCAGCCCTTATGCAGAGGCACTCTTCTGACAATTCTCTGAATCTCTTGATGGTGTTATCTTCTGTTGATGGATGCATCTTCAAAGTTAAGTTTTCACTTTTTCAGATGCACTTTGAAACGAGAGGTTCTCCCCGTCTGGAATGTTCCTTTTATACCCAGTTATGTTTCTGAATTTATGCCAAATCAGTTGATGCAGTGAGTGGAGGACATTTGACTCCTTCTCCAGGCCTTCGCTACTCCTCTTCCTGCTTTTTGAGGTGTGTTGCTGCCACCTCGGTCAGGATGATCTGAGATTTTCCATGACATTTTACAATGTTCTTTTAAGTTGTATTTGGAATAAATTTTGGTTTTATTGGATTTGCAAGTCATTTGCAGTATATTTAAAACAAAACACACACAACATAAAATACACTTATATTCAAAACATATAATACATGCACCAAATTTTTATACAAGTATTTTATGCATAACAATAATAATAATAATAAAAACAACCTCTTTTCAGCGTTTTGCACTCGGAATGAGATTGGTGTGTAACTATGAAAACAAAATTCAGAAATATTTCTTTCTCAACAAAACGTCTTTACAGATTTTACACCAAGCACTTTGAATTCCAGTTCTTTGATTGTTTAGGTTTGTTGCTTCAGCATTTTCGCTGCTTCTTGGAAGCTTTTTCAGGGTTTTGCCTCCTTAATGGGAACATCAGCACTCCAATCAGTGTTATGGTCTAACCAACTTACTGCTGTTAGATAAACTCAATAAAAAGTACTGAAGCTGGTGCATGTGCTGTATATACTGAATAAAGAAGCACCAGCCAGTATACCAGTGGTAATACTGGTCAGAGAATCACCGTATCTCGTCTCCCTCTATACCGTGAACGGCTTTTCTGGTGCAGACTGGCACGCGTGCGGTCCTCTGAAAACCTAATAGCATGTGGCTACATGTGATTTAAATTCTGATAGCATGAAAGCTAGCTTCAACCAGAAACAAGTGCTTTAGTCAGCAATAGGACAAAAAAAAAACCAATAACGATAAAAAACGAAGAAACACAGGTGACACGCATAAAATAACTGCACCAAAATATTTTTAAAATATAATTTTCATTACTCAACAGAGCTGATTTTTGTCAGTGTATAAGCCCGCTATAACATAGCGACAGATGCAGCAGTTGCAAAACCAGCCTGAAACCCTTCGTGTCTCTGCATGAGTGGCCTGGACGTGTGGCAGCTTTTCATTGGTTGGCCAGAGAATGGCCTTCTAAAATATTCATAAGAGTCTCTGGTCTCTTTGTTTCTTCAGCAGCTGCTCCTTGAAATGGACGTCTGTCCATAAACTGCTGGCGTCAGGGATCAGTGTGTTTCAAAACCGAAACCACCTGAACGACCCCCCAAACCAACATCCATCATGGAGGACACCTGTGGCCTGATCAGCAGCTTTCAGCCTCAGACTGATACAGTCTCAGCGTAGACGGGTAGAAGGGAGCACAACCGCAGAGCTTTCATTTCCAGTGCTGAGAGGTGAAGATTGTACAAGTCGACAGTGTTGAGTTGCTCCCCACCTACCCCACCAACCACGTGTTGTGATCTGAACTTCCCTGCTATGGGATCACTTATCTCCTCTTATAATCTGCTTCATTGTACTTCACTTCAGTAAATTTTATTCAGAGTCCATATTCACTACTCATCTAATGCTGAGCTAAGAAGCCAAACAGATGCTTCAACAATCTTCATCTTGGTGCATCCTGAGCAAGCATGAGATGATGGAGGAGAGGAAAACAGTCCAGTCACAAACCCTAACACAGACAAACACCTCCAGGCTGCGAGAATTTAGTTTGTTAATCAGCATCTAACATGAACCTGTCATAACAGACGGTCGTATGGTCACTGGTTGTGACCTTTCCATGTCCTCACAGTAGGCACCTCAGTAGGTTCACCCTGACCTGCAAAACCACTGCTTCGTTTTTCAAAAGTGAAGATCATTCAGACCCACTTATCAAACAACATTTCTGGTAATAATAAGATACATACTCAAGCCCAGAATTATTCCTTCTCCTGTCAACTACAAGGAATTTCTTAATCTTCTCATTTCCAGAACATTATTTCACCTCAGAGTTGATATGAATAAGAAAGTCTGCAACCATGACCAGTTCATTTAAGATATAAAGTGTAAAGAAACATCTTTAACAGGGTGAAAACAAAATATCTGTCCAAAATGATTCATATCCTGTCTCAGTAATCAATAATCAAACCCCTCATTTCTCATTGTCATTGGCTCCTGTGAAGTTTCTGCAGTGATTCTGGACCAGTCCTCATTTGAAGAGGTTTCTAGGTCCTTGAGGTTGGAGGGTTTCCATGCTGTCACCTGTTTTTTAAGCTCCTTCCAGGTTCTCAATGGGGTTTAAATCAGGGCTCTGATTGGCCAATCCATAACATTAATGTCATTGTCCTGGAACCAGTTCTGGACCACCTTGGCCATCTGCTTTGGATCATTGTCCTGCTGAAAGGTCCAAAGCTCCCAGGTCCAGGTTGTCTGCTGACTGCCTGAGGTTTTCTTCCAGAATCTTCATGTTCTGCTCTTTCCTCATGATGCCTTCCACTTTAACCAAGTTGCCAGGTCCGTTAGCAGAAAAGCAGTCCCATAGCATGATGCTTCCACCTCCATGTTTCACAGTAGGGACCGTGTTCTTTGGTTTGTCGGCTTCATCCTTCTTTCTCCAGATGAAAGCCACATCTCTGTGCCCAAAAAGCTCTACTTTAGTTTCATCTGACCACAGGAAAGATGACCAGGAGCTTTCATCTTTCTGTAGGTTCTTCAGATGAGCTTTTCCCTGCTTTAGTTGAAGCAGGGGGGTCCTTCTTGGTCCACGTCCTTAGAGTCCGTTTTGGTGCAGTACCCATTGTAGTCTCTGCCTTGATGTAGTCTCACCACCTTCACTCAGGTCCTTCAGGACGGCTTTGGTAGAAGTCCTTGGACTGGTTTCTACATCTGGCTTGATCTTTCTGGCTAGCTGAGGAGACACCAGAGACTTCTGATCTTTGAGGGTTTTCACTGTTAAACTTCTGCTACTTCTGCTGGAAATTACTTTGCTCTCGTGACACTGGAACCTGTTCAACACAAGTTCAAGAACGATCTGTGAAATGTAGGCGATGGCATGATACTTTAAATGTCCAAGAATGGCTGCAGACCAGCGTTTCAGGGAGAGGAGCAGAGGGAACTGGCAGAACCGTAAAATTCACTTCATCTGAACACCGTTAAGGAACATTTGCTTGAAGTTTCTGGTTTTGCTAAACCATTTAAAAATGCACAAATATAGTGAATATCTGGGCGTCAGAAACAGACACTGAGCAGCTCATTAAAGTCATAATTCATCAAATTCATTACATTCTTAATTATTCATGTTAACCGCATGACCTAAAAAACCTTTGGTAGTGTTGACCCTGTTGGAAACACGAAAAAATATTTAATTTAGTTTTATATCTCTGTTGAAGAAAATTAGCAACTTAAGAGAAACAACAAATGTTTGTAATTTTAGGTTAAATGTAATTTATAATCATTTATCTGTCAATAGCACAGATGTATACAAAATATAGGGAAAAAGTTAATTTCCTGTAAATTTATTATGCTATTGACCCTTAATATGTGTTTTTAAAACCTACATAAATACACAAACTTTGAGGTATTTAGGAGCCTTTAAACTTTATAAATTGCTTTTCTTCTTAATAGTTGTTGTTTTGCTGTCGTCACAGAGACTCCTGAGATCAGGCTGAGGGACACTTCCTGAAAGATGTACGAAGCACGAAGCTGCTGTGTTTTATTCATCGCATGTTGAAAATGACAGAATGTGTTTTTAGTGGCGGCTGTTTTTGTGATAATATTAATGCCAAATGTACTTGAAAGTAGCAGCAGAAACGTTGATGAAGCAGAAGCTCTTACCGCCGTGAACCCGCAACCACATGAAGTCCTCCAGATGATGAGCTGCCACGCACTCCACATGATCTCCAGCTTTCAGAGAACTTAGCAGGTGGCTGGTTGGAGAATCTCAGTAAGATGTCTGAAACCAGCGTTCTTGGTGTCTCACGTTTTCACACACAAACTAAAAGTAATAATAATAAATAATAATATTAAAGCAAATACAATAAGTTCTTATTTCTTTTTCTTGTTGCTAAAGATTTACCAGTGATGCTTTAACTTTCCCTGAAGTGAAGTGAATTGTTGCAGGATCGTTCGTTATTTCAGTATCTTCTATAGCGGTCTTCAGGAGGATCTCCTGCAGAGGTCTGAAGACCCTTTTGTTGAGTTCCAGATGTTCAGGACGTTCAGGGTCATTACAAGTATTTGGCTCTGATGCTGCTTCCCAACAGATGACTGCAGATAATCATGAACTCTCCACAACATCTGGCTACATTGAAGGAGCTCAGCTTCCTGAAGAAGTACAGTCTGCTCTGTCCCTCCCTCTAACACACCTGCAGAGTTCCTTCAGCGACCAGGTGGTCACAGGGAGCTCTGAGTCAGGGGTCTGTGGGTGGAGGACGGAAAGACCGGACAGTCAGGAGACAGTATGGACAAAAACGTAGACCTGCAGAGACCATGATTCATGCTAGCACGTCCTGGGTTCCACTGGCCTTACTTCTGCTTTTGGGGTCTCAATCAGGGAAGAAGAACTCTGATAAAATTAAAGAGATGAAAGATTTTTAGAAACAGATTGTCTCCCTAAATGCTCAGAGAGGGAAGAAGGTTCCTCCTAAAGTTCACTAAAAGCCTTGCGAACGAGTCAAAGCCACATCCTCAGAGCAAAAGTATGTGAAATAAAAAAAAAAAAGCTGTTTAGTGCTGTGAGTGGTCTGGGACCGTCTGCTGTTCCTCAGCCAATATTATTGATATTTGCTTTCTCCAACATTACACTGTGAGGAAGGAGGCATAGTTACTTTCCAGAATCCAACCTTTGACTTAGAAATTTGTTGTCTGAACTGAGTATAAGTTATAAAATACGATAAAGCATATTTAAAATATAATTTGATTGAAAAGTGTCAACGATGCAGTTACAGCAATGTAACAATCATCAAACTGAGACAAACGCTTGAGAAGATTTCCCAAATCCTTCATGGGCGCATGCACTAATGCCAAAAATGCACGTTCCTGACATTTAGATTTTTTTTTTTAATTTGTAATTTCATTCGATAACAGATAAATATAACACATTTTAATATGAACAAAAACTGAATGAAAAGGAGTAGAAAGAAGAAACATCTACCCAGTTTACTAAAAGCTGACCAACTATGTGCCAACCACACACAGACCTCTCTACAGTCAGAGAAGATACAATCCTCTTCTATAGTAGTACAGCCCTCCTCTAAGTCACAATATTTCATTAGCATGAAAAGCATATTATTTTTGATTATTTACTTAAATGGATCTACTCTCTTTGGTTTGTTTAGACAGATTATTCCTCAGATTAATTAAGTTAAAAAAAAAACATTCCATCAGACTACATCTGACTTTTCTCTGATCCTCTCAAATTATAAATACAATCTCCTTTTTTTGTAAATTTACTGATAATATGTTATTATGTATTTTAAACATAACTTGCAAAATATAATAGTCCAGTTGTAAAATTTCATCAATTTTAATTTCAGATATCGAGGATTGGTTGGATGTGTGTACCGTTTTCTACTTATGATTCTTTACATTTACAAAATAAAAATGGAATTAGTTTACGTTTTACAAGCATTCTCCCAAACTCCTACACAATAAGTCAAATAAGCACCAATCTGTGAGTTATAAAATGTAAACAAAGCTTCATGATTCAGTGAGTCTTTCACTTGTAATAATGCAGTTATCTTGATGTGTGGTTTCCAGTTTATACTTTCATCTACAATAACTCCAGAAAATTCTTCTCTCTCACACGCTTAATCACACACCATCAGTATCCATCCGTCCATCCATCCATCTATCCATCCATCCATTCATCCATCCATTCATCACCCTGGACAGGTCGCCAGTCCATTGCAGGGCCTCGATATATCTCTGTTACTAAATAGTTTGTTTTTTCATTCATTCATTGATAATTTATTTGCATTCATGTTTTTATCCTTCTCAGATCCTTTTGATCCACATCCAACACATATTTCAAATTTTCACCAGAGCAGAACAAAGGGGCGTCATCAGCATAAAGAAAGCTTTGGAGATGTTTGGATATGTCAACAAACTCATCGGTGAGAAGCTTTGGCCCGACGACTGGGCTCTGGGGTAGCTCAGTCTACAAAACCGTTTTCTACTTTCTAAATAACCGGGGACCCATTCTAGTCCTCTTATGCCATGTTTGCTGAGCTCTTCCAGGAGTCGATGGTACCCAAAGTTTTTTAAAGTTAAACAAACATGTTTATAAAATAATGTCTCTGTGTTGCAGCAGATGTTTCTTCAACCATGTCCATCAAGACCATAGATGTATGATCCTTGTTTTTTTACCAAACTCATACTGATTACTACGTAAAATATTATTTTTCTTTATAAACTGATCTAATCAGGTAACAAATCATTTCTCTAAAATCTTTGATAACTGGGGAAGTGAAGATACTGGTCTGTAACTGGGGAAATTGTGCATTTTTATGAAGTGGAAAAACTTTGGCTACTTTCATACTTTCAGGAAATCTTCCTGTGGAAAAGTATAATGTCCTCACTTTGTGTGCTTAGTTTTTTTATTACTGAATCAACGAGGTGAAGCAGTGCAGGGATTTAGCTTTTTCTGCAGTTTTTCCCTCCTCTAGCTCTGATGTAGTTGATCTCAGTGCTGTTTGTCATGGCTGACAACTAGGACGGAGGGAGGCGAGAGGTGGGTTTGTGATACTGACCTGTATTCTCCTGTCCTGATTCCTTCTGTGTTTGTGTTGCAGAGTAGTTGAAACAGTGAAGAGGACATTTGCCCACAGCAAGGATGCTGGTGTGTTCCCAGTCATAAACCAGCTGATGTCTGGGTGTCAGATGCTACAGACTCTTTTGTATCATGACTGCAGATGAGCGGAATAGAAGCGTGTGGGACATGGCCTAATTAGCATCAGCTCACCTGTGGTGATTGATAGTCGTACCTAAGAGAGCAGAAAGGTTGTTTGCTGCAGCGACACATCAGTGGTCCCAAATGAGGTTGTACAAAATAGCAAAAATGTCTGTCTATAAAACCGAAATGCTGGTGAGGGTGAATGTTCGTTGTGATTTCTCTGGCAGACGTCTACGTTGACCTCTAGTTCATAATAACAAAGACTCACCTTCAGACACCATCAGTGACAGTCCTGAGAGACCCTGGTTGATGTCTGAGTAGCAGTAGCTTGTCCATCACTCAAAGGCTTTTATTATCTTTGCTTTTTGTTTGTGTGTCTGTTTCAGCATGTTTGGTTCCCTCTCACTTTTAGTATTCGAATGTTCAGTCTAGAAAAAATGTGGATATGAAGATGAAGGCTGTATGACTGAGGGCCGTCAGAGGCCTACCACAACAACCTTCTGTTTATTGAAGTGTGCCAAGATGTTACTTCACACCACTGGAATGTTGATGAAGGTGGTTGAAGAGTAAAGGGAGATGCAGCGATTCTTCATTACTTTTAGGAAGTGTCGTCTGGCTCTCATGGCATCTGTAAAAAAAAAAACACTTCAGTAGCTTTGCCCCATCGCCTCTTCAGGGCTAGCATGTGACACACCAGCAGCGATGAAGCTAGCTCACAGAGCCACAGTGGAGGTCAAAGTTGAGGCGACCAGGTCATAATGGAAGCAAAAAGCAAGATGGCGACTGAACAAAAATACATTTTGTTATGACTAGAGTAGCAAACGAACCTCTTTTCCTTTAACTGGACCCTTTGAGCTAAAAATTGTGAAAGTTCCTTTGTCACATTGCTTATGTTGTGGCCTTGCAGTGTTCTTTGTTAGGTTTAGTGCATCAGCGCGCCCCCAGGCACCAAGCCTGGTTTATCCGTTTGTTCATCAGCGAACCCTGATGCTGCTGTCCCAACAGATCACTGCAGACTGCACTCAGCAGCTCGCTGAAAATGCTGAAGGTCCTCACCTTCTTCAACAAGTATGGAGGGCTGTCTTTTCCTGTAGACAGCCTCTGTGTTGCACTTCCAGTCCAGGTGAACACAAAGCTGCTCCACCTCTCTTCTCCCAGGACAGAAATAGTGTTGGTCCTCCTGAAAACCACAGTCACATCTCTGAATTGTATCGAATTGATTGACAGGTTCTCTGTACTCCGCCTCCTGTCCACCACGGACACACCCCACAGCAGGACAGTCCCCGGAGTGTTTCTGGAGGTGGTCAGACTCAGTTGCACGGCAGGTCTGATGTGTACAGAGTGATGAGAAACGGTATGAGTACAGTCTGTTGGTGCACTGCTGTTAGACAAACAGTCCTTCAGTGTCACAAAGTGTGTTCTTTTTGTCAGGTAATCAATAACCCGGGCATCCATCTGTGTTTTCTGTTGTTTCTTACAGCAGTACAGGCTGAACCATGTTAAATACAACTGAGAAATCAAAGAACATGATCCTGAAAGTAGCTAAAGCTTGTTGAAAATAGCATGTTCCCCCCAGTCCTGTGAAACACCCCCAGAGACGGGGTCCTTAATCCATCTCATCCTTAACTGAAGACAGGTTGTTGAAGTGCTGAAGTTACACACGTCTCTGCTTCCTGCTGCAAAATAGACACAACAGGAAACACGGACAGATCAGCTCTGTGATGCTTCATCAATGTTCTGAGGCCTTTCAGGAAAATGACCATGGCCTGAAAGCTGCAGCTGCTCAGGATCATTAAACACTCCAGAACCCGGCACGGGAAAGAGTCGCAACAACTTGAGTTATTAAACAAAACAAAGAAAACACCACATGCAGCAGCAGACGACACGCCACATCCATCGCTGCCTGTACACTGAACACGAAGAGACGTCTGCATGTAATAAGGGACGCCAGCGCTCGTTCTGTTACAGGAAACTGTCCTCTCCTGATGTTGACTTTATTTAATCGTGTTTTTATTGAGTCTGTTCCATATCTTCTTAACAAAAACAGTCTTAACCAAAATGTGAAATGGTCAAGCAAGGTTATGGGAGAGCCTCAGCTGTACGCAGCATCCCTGCGTAGTCAGCAGGTAGGGAGGATAGCTGGCTCCGTCCGCAGGGATTACTCCCACCCCCTCGAAGTTGCCGCCATCAGGACGGAGGTTTGGAGTTCCAGTAAAACCATGTGTGTGAAGACAGGGTGCCAGCTGGATCTCTTCTTCTTGTTGATGGACAAATCCGTTTACAGACGCATCAGCTGATCTCCCAGCATGTATATAATGGCTTCTGTATTCATGGTTGATCACTCATTTATCATTCATCAGAAACAGGCAGCATTGCATCTTATGTATCTAGAAAACACTAACTAGTGTTATTTCCTCAGTTATTAGCTGCTGTAACCAGTAACAGAGCTACATTGTGTTGGAGAAACATGCTTTGCACCTTTAGGACGCCAGATGTGCCAGATGTGCTTTGCAAGTTACACAGACTTACAAAGTCACAAAGACGTCCTAACGGCTTCGATGAGTGACCAACATCTGTTGCATTAAAACCACAAAATATCAAAAAGTTTTTAGACTGAAATGATCATGACCAAAGGCTCAGAAGTTATGTATCCTGTCATACCCCATAAAGCCAGTCAGACAGTGACATGGCTTCAGACAATCTACCAGCTAAATAAATAAAGTTATAAAACCTGGCAAATAGGAGCAGGTGCCACCTAACTGACTAGTGCATTAAAAAGACTTTGGCAATTATTGCTGAAGATGTAGATTATGTCCACAAGCTTTTTGTTTTTTCTATGCAAAATACATGCAACCAATTTATCAACGTTACCCGAGCCAAGAATTTAAAGAGGCGGCGCTCCTCTGTTTTCTCGTCATTTATTCCTTTATTTCTTACACGGTGGCGCTTTCCTGTTTTTTTGTCATGTTAATCGACATCTGCTTTGTGTATTTCTGATGCTGAATTTGGAGTGACATTAAGGTCAGGAGAAAGACCAAGAGAAGGGAGAGGATTGGAAGAGACTTCCTCCGATGTTGAAGAGCTGACTGAGGTCGTCAGCCGCCGTGCAACCTGGTGAGGACGTCGTGATCCCCAAAATAACTTTTAGACGTTTTTTCCAAATAGCAAGCTTTTGGTTTCTGAAGCACTGAACAGAAAGAGAAGTGCTTTCTGTGAGGGTAACTTCACAGAGCTGAATTTGCTTCAAAGGGAAATAAAATGTGAAATCAGGAAAGGAAAATTAAACTATTAGAAGAGCGCATGGGATGGCTTGAATTCTTGATGGAATAAAAAGGAGGACTAATTCTAAGGTCGTCCTCCAGGGTGCACAGTTGGCTGGAGATTTGATACATTTGATCCTAATGAATATTTTAAAACTGAAAAATGACCTACTTTGTATTGGACGCCCACCTTTTGATGAATGCTGAGTGTTGATGTCTGAGTGTTGATAAAACTAAAGACATGTCTGTTCATTTTCAGCGACAGGTGACATCACCCCAAACGTCCGTCATTAAGGGTCAGACGGTGGAGTTTGTAGCAGGTGCGATTTGTCCCAGACAGCAGGGAAGCCAAACTGCCTCTGAAATTCTCTGCTACATCTTCAATGTTAAATTGACGGT
>JBAMYA010066199.1:0-26564 GCA_037176975.1 Arrhamphus sclerolepis
CAAAACATCACTGCTCTAGAGGAGATCTGCATGGAGGAATGGGCCAAGATATCAGCAACAGTGTGTGAAAACCTTGTTAAGACTTCCAGAAAATGTTTGACATCTGTCATTGCCAACAAAAGCTATAGAACAAAGTACTGAGATGAACTTTTGTTATTGACCAAATACTTATTTACACCATGATTCGCAAATAAATTCTTTAAAAATCAGACAATGTGATTTTCTGGATTTTGTTTTTTGTCTCATTTTGTCTCTTATAGTTGAGGTATACCTATGATGAAAATTACAGGCCTCTCATCTTTTTAAGTGGGAGAACTGGCACAATTGGTGGCTGACTAAATACTTTTCAGCCCCACTGTACCAGTTTGGAAATAACGTGGTGGCTACAACTTACTTCAGATAAACAGTCCAATCAACCTGAAAATTGAATTATCAAGAAAATAAATAAAGACAAGTGGTATCGTGACAACATGAATTTCTTTTCTACAGTATTCTGCCGTTGGGTGACACTGATTATCAAAATTGGCCATCGAGTGTTGGTGGCAACAAAGTAGCAGCAACAAGTCCAAACCAATACGTTCCACCACAAAGGTTGCCAATGTCTTAGAAGTTGAGAAATCACCAGATATATTAATTATTTTCACAGAAGGGCCTTTTCCAAAACCATTTTTACAAAACAGAAAAAAAAAGCAGCCATTTTTTATGGGAAAAAAAATCATTAGAAAGCCAAACCTAAGTTTGCTGAGATAGAACAGTTTACAGTCACACTTAACATTTTTATGATTGCAGTACAACCAATTAACAGAGAGAGAGCAATGCACATGCTGAATTTACAAACAAACACAGAATCAAATTATGTTTGGACTTTTTAATGACCCATTTGTGGTACCAAAAATCTAAACATTAGCAGCTTGAAACAGGGATCTGAAGGACAGAAACAAGTCTTTTTCCTTTTTTTTGTAAACCTACACAGAAGCCCTGAAAGCCCATTTCAGCCCAACATCATCATCATCAAGAATCTGACAAAGGTAGTAGAAAGAGGAACAGCTGACTTATGACAACTTCCCCAAGACTGAAGTATAGTCATATCCTATTTCTGAACCCTGTCAGACTTCTTCTAATAAAACCAGCAATAACAAAACTCCATGAAAAACCAGACAGCTCAAGTCTGCATTTTCTGCATGTGCAGCGTGACCTTTGAAAGGACATTCTGACATGCACTGCTTCAGAACTTATTTCACTGTGCAGCACTTCTGCTGTATTAAAAGCATGGCAGATAAGGGCAAAAAAGAGAAACAAAGATGAGAAAATAATCTCAAAATGTCCACAGCCACAACTTTGCAACTAAAGCCTAAAATGATGCCCTGAGATGTCCTCCTCAAACTTTTCTCACTAAGAGTATGTACAACGCTCCTTCCTTGAGCTGTCACTCCAAAGCCACACCTCCACAGCACACAAACAGGCAATGCCTCGTCACTGAAGAAAAACTCAGCTTCTCTGTCAAACCCAGAGTTTCATGACTTTGCTCGGGCCGCTCACAATGACTGGACAGCATTCTCAGAGCTCAGCTGCTTCCACAAGGGATTAATATTTATCGTTTTGATGTGAGAGCATCTAATTGCTTGCTAAGGGCTTGCAAAGACGATTTCAGGCGATACTGAACTAGTGACTGAGAAACAGATCCCCACCCGACCTCTAAGCTGCCTTTAAAACCAACCTGAGACTTGAACATTGAATAAACAGAAACGTCAGTTGACTTAAGACGTTACAAGTTTCTTAGAGCAAACAGGAACTTGAAGTCAATGTAGATTATTGATCTAATAGTCCATGCAAACTTTAAAAATGCTACATTTCATGACAACAGCATATAAAAGTACAAAGTATCAAAAATGCACAACACAAAGTCAAGAGAATGAGGTGTCATAATTTCTGGATTTAAATTTGTGATTATTGCGAACAATGTCATCTTTATCCGCTCATCAACACCTGCTCTATGAGAAAAGGGAAGTTGCCAAAGAGAAGAAACATTTGCATCGAGTCAGATTCAGAAATAAATTTTAGAGGGTAGTTGAAACCTGCAGATAGCCAAAATTCAAATGCATGAAAATCAGCCCTGATTTACACACATATGCACATAGAAAAGCCATTATGAGCCTGCAAGATGATACTGAAAACAGTCTCTTATCATGCAAAAACATGCTGACAAAACCACCAGACCAAAATAGATCGAAAATAAAGGAGCATTTTCTTAACTATAACCCAGCCTCAGGCATTTAAGATGGACAGGAGTGTATTATTACTGTTCTCCAAAGCAGCCTTCATATGATAAACAACCTTGAGTCGTACGTTACCGTCAATACAAACAACAGCAGCATTAGAGCAGAGAAGTGGCATGTTTGATTTAAAAGTCTCACAGGAATCTAGAAACATTCAAACTCTTAATAAGGCGACAAAAAGACGACATCTGTATATATATTAAATGCTTAATATCTATTACAACTAATTTGTTGGCATTTTTTCAAGCCACAATACGTTTATTTTCAATTTCTCCCTGAAAGAGTGAATATTTTGTTTTATTTGTGTTTGATGGAGATTAAAAGTTAAATTAGTGACTCCAAAAGACAAGAAACAATTCTTTTTACCATGAAGAACAACGCTGCTTTGCCATTCAGACTTTCATATACACACAAACACACACTCCCTTTATTCAGTCAACTCAGTCAGAGCTGAAGACTCCTTATAAGCTTATCCTGTCACAGAAGGTCTGTTTTGCTCAGAAGGTCAGTTCTGATTGTGATCTTTGGTACAAAGGTTGCATCGACGCCGGTGGGAGTGTCCAAACATAAACACCTGTAAAGACTATAACTGAATGGTTTTGCTGACACCAGCAGCATCAATACAGAGCTCGGTCTGGAGAGACATCCACCGTCTTTACGACGAAAGGACGGACGCTGATGTCTTGAAAAGCAGCTGAGAACTCAGCAGACATTTCTTTACAGGGCTCGGGTCAGCGTCCGCACCCAACGCGTCTCCACATCTGAGAGCACGTCTGTCATATTCCACCTTTGCGAGACAGCTGCCAACAGAACTGCTGGTCTTGAATTGATCCTCCAAAACCAGTCAGATCCCACAGTGATTATTCTTTACTGACTTTTTTCCACTGTTTACATCTTAAATGTATACATGTAAGGAAGCTTTTCTTTATACAGAGATACGAACTATAAAATTCACAGTTGTCGACGGCACCACTGACCACATCTCACCCTGCATCTGTGCTTTTTGAAGACAGCATCTTGCATCTTATATCACAGGATAGATATGAACTTAGAAGAAGGAATGTCAGAATGTACGGCTGCTAAATTACATAACTGGATTCTATTTACTATAAACACTGGACGAACGGTCCAGTATGGTGACATTTCTACGGTGAGCCTTTTGAAGCCCTTTGAAGGCCATTTTTCCTTGAACCTCGCAGCACCATCTGTCAAAGAGGCGGGACAAAGCGGTCAAGGGCTAGCTGTCAATCAAGTACAGCAAATGACATCCAGGGATCTGATTGGTCGGCTTTATTGCTTAATATAAATTTATCTGATGTGGTACAAAAACATTCATGTCCCCGTACAGTTGTCAAGGATGATTATTCTTTTCACAGATGGAAATAAATAAAGAAATGTTTGTACCAGGCTGTAAATGATTAATTCTCTAGCAAAGTTTGTACTTTTGGGGGTCAATTGAGACTTGCTCTGTTTTGCAGCCAACAACTAGTGGTCAGCCGAGGAACTGCAACAAAACATACTGATTTGAAGATGCATATTTGTAAAGTAACTTCTTGTTAGTGCAATAAACTTTTAAACAGCCATGTAAACAATTACGTTTCTTCCCTCTGCCGCCTCAGTCTGATACAGTTAAGTCCAGACTAAATCCAGACTAAAACTTTTCTGGACAAAGTATGACCTTATGGTCGTGTTGTGTCTTACTCTGCCCCTTTTTAAAAACAGATTACTGTTGCCGGGCTTAAACACCATATGTTTGGTTGCGCTGAGAGAGGCTTTAACTGGTTCATGTGAAATCAAACCCTTAATCCCTCACAGCTTCAACGCTGTACAGCTCGGGGCTTGAATTACACCTACAGCTCTCCAGCAGTTGTGACATTAAATACCACAGAGTACGTGCACGTTGCACAGCAACTGGATGACAAAATTACAGCGAGCTGAAGGAGTCTCGATTGAATGCAGCGGTGAACGACATGTTTGATAAGCACATGCGCCAAATCCCAACTTCCAAAAATTTCATGTTATGATAGCTCACAAATTCAGCCACTGTTGACGGCTGTGAGAAAAGGTTTAAACGCTAAAAGACTGTCTGCACTCCATGTTGTTTTAGATTAAAGCTAAGACACCAACTTATGGTGCAGGATTTGGACCCGTGTGTCCTGCAGAGGTATAGGATTTTGTAGGATAATGGGAATTAGACCCCTGGATTGGTGGTGTTGTGCAGTTTAAAATGCATCCAGACAGCAACTCAACCATCAGACTTCCAAACTTGAAATGAATTTAAGAGCATTAAAACAATTTAAATAAAATTCACTCCAAAACAGTCAACAGAATATGGAAGTTCCTACGATGGCTGCAACAAGATTCAGTCTCAGTCCGTCATCTGCTCATGGTGACAATCAGCCTTCAGTGTTGAAGACAATTTCAGCAAACTGGGACTATAATGTACAATTTCAGAAATTTAGTTCATATGCCTGTGTTGTTTTTCCTGTTGGACAACTGTTTTTTAAACCTTGATGTGCTTCAGTGAATCACATCATTGAGGCTGAATCAAAATGAGTTTTGATGATGAGTTGCACAGCAGATTTACAGGCTCTAAAACTGGACACAAAGCTGCAAGACTAAGTTTAAAAATAAATAAAATCATATTTTGTTGCACTTGAGTGACACATCCCAGTCACTTGTTGTGAATCTAGCGGAAAAAATAAATAAATAAAACCCACCAATGCTTGTTTAGGTGAATCAGGATAAATGAATTCCCAAACTGTCCAGTAAAGACCTGATGGAAAGTTTAAGGCCCAGAAGTTGCTTCCTCACAGTTATAAAATCTGACAAACTCAACTTGGCCCATCTCATCTGACAGCAACCCATTTGGTCAGCCAGTAACAGTGACGCTCAGCTCCCTGGTGTATTTTTGTCTTATTGCACCCTCCCACCCTCTGAGCTGAAATATGCAGCGACACCCCCTTATAAGTCAAACGCTCATTCCAGGAAGTGACAGCTTGTGCAACTTTTTTTCTTTGCCCCGCAGGCATCATGGCACAGATAAGTGGACTACGGCAACGCAAAATGGTCCAAGATTAACATCTCAAGGGTCGGCCGCACAGCAGAAGGAAATGAAGATGAAAGCAAAACAAAGATTCCTGACAGGAATGTCGTACAACTTAGCCTGGTTATGATTTACAAAAAAAAAAAAAAAAAAAGGTCTGACAAGGCCCTATAGCTGGAAAACAACTGAAAAACAGGCAAACTCACTCACTGATTCACCCCACCTGCAATATAAGTTAGTGGTTTATAATTAAAAGAAACATTCATGAGCTCCATAGAAGAAACTCCACAATCGAAGGAAAAACACTGACTCAAGTTGTTCACCAGCGAGCCACAAAATTGACACTTGTCTTGAGAAACATCAGCGTTCAAACTGAAACACGGAGGCGGGCTGAATACACTTTGGAGCCTTGTTGCCATCTCTGCCATGTGGAGGGGTCTTGAACTTGGGCCTTGAACCAGGGCATCCTGGAGCCTTGATGGGGTGTAAAACAACTACAGGTCACGAGTCCTCCGAGGGAATAAGAATCAACACACACGGCTAAAAACATACAAGAATGTTTTATCAGATTTGATTTTATTCTCATTTAACACCATCCGTGGAAAGCTTGTCCAAAAAGTATATCTTGTTGCAGTTCCGTGACTGACCACTAGGGGGGTGGCTCCAAAACAGAGCAAATTTCCATTCACCTCCATGTTAACAGTCCCAACAGAATTAAACACATTTACAGCCTGGTACAAATAAATAGGTTTTTCCACTGCAGTTACATCTATCCATGACGACCGTACAGGGAGTGAATTCTTTTGTACCAAATCACATAAGTTTACATTAAGCAATAAAGCTGAACAATCTGATGCCTGTTGTTGATTGATATGCTTGACTGACAGCCAACCACTGGCTGTGCTGCTGGCTTTGACAGCTTTGTCCCGCCTCATGCAACACGCACAGCTCAAGGAAAAAAAGAAAAAGGGGCTTCAAAGGTTTACTATACAAGTCTATGGACCACATCCCTGGATGGTTTGTTCAGAACTTTACAGTCAATGGTTCAAACCTGAGACAAGTCGAGCCGTTTACTCAGGAAGAGTGGGCCCAAACACCTTCTGGCAGAGACAGAAGTCAGGATGAATGTATCCATCCAACCTCTTGTTCATTGATAGTCAGCTACCTCTAACAATTTTCAAAAAAATGCATCATTCAAATGTTGCAATGAGTGCTAAAGATTAATGCTTTCATAGTTAATTTGACCTAGTTAGGTGTGCAAGGTACAAGCCACCGACTTTATAAGAAGTTGTGACAGACAACAGACTCCGAACGAACTATTGTCATTTTGGTTTTGATGCAGAACCTGTTCTAACGAGCCCTCTCCACCTGAGCAGAGTTCAGGTCTCAGGATGTGGAGCCATCTGCTACATACAGTAATCAGCTGGTGGCTTGTTTACAGCACATGACACCATATACGGCCTGCATGTCGTGTAGCAGTTGAGTTACAAACATTGAAACTTAGCTCATTTTACTCATCTCAAACCTCTTCTCTCTTCTCGCCCCCACCAACTCTTCCTCTACCAAGTCAAATGATCGATCCTGCCAAGTTTTGAAGGAAGATTGCAGAAAATGCAGAAAAAAACAAAACAACAAAAATTCAAGATATACCAACTGGGTGAAAGGGATATCCATGCACACTCACTCCTACAATCAATTTAAAAATCAATAATCGTTCTAACAGGCATGCTTTCCTGTAATCTAGAAGGAAACAGTGGTAACCACCACACCTTGCTGCCCTAAAACTGCAGATAAAAAGTAGTCAAGATGACACTCGTGGTGTCATAGTGGATGGATACTAATGCTTAAATGGTTTGCTCTTCAAAGCCCTTCTTTACCAATTCTGAGGCACTTTTTAACGAAGAAGGTGAAGCTAACTTAATAGTGACATGAGCTCTTCTGCTAATCTACATTATGTACAATGAACTGGCTCACAAACACTTAAAAAATGTAAAAAAAAAAAAAAAAAAAAAAAAAAGGAGACACTATTTAAGGTATCTGACATCCACACCTTTAGTTGAATTACTGGTACACATATCACAAAAGGTTTTTTTTATTTTAAACTTGGATTTTTAGGACCTGTGTAATTTTTTTTAATCCATCCTTTCTTATCACCCTTTTCTACTCATTTACAGCAAAGAGCTCGCCGAAAGTTCCTTCAAAATAAACAAAGGTTGCACAGACTGAAAAAAGAAAGTCAAAAAATATAAGAGTCAGAGACATTTTTAATCAAGCTATCCCTGATAAGCGCCTAGAGATGTATGGGATACATTTTGAGAGGACTTGTAAACAGGCACTATATAAATGAATTGAATTAAATGTGTTAGATAAATGTGTGTTAAGGTTAATTAATAACTCATCTTGACATTTGTGGGGCTGCTACACCTGCTGCACCTCAACAACACGTGCTGCGGCAGTTTATCAATTATTTAGTTCCGTTTCTGTTGGCATCAAAGACACTTCTGAAAGTTACCGTCCACTTACGCTGAAAGTGCGTCTGCGAGCGTTTCCATTTGACAAGAACCGCAGTCCTGCTGCGGTCATCCGCGGCTTCTGCGGCGTCACGTCCGCGGAGGTCCCAAACCAGCCTCCGGGGTCACTTACTTTCCCAACTCCACAGGTCTCTGTCAGAGACCTGAACCCTGTCGCGACAACCGTCGTTTATCTGCCTAGACCAAAGACGTCAGACGCCGGAGGAGAAGACTGGCCAATAAGGGACTGATGTGAAAACCACACACACCACCAAGAGTAACTTCTGGTCCGATTCAAATTAAAAGTCTCGAGGTAAAGAAAGAAGTTGGGCTTATATTTACGCATGGACTCAATGAGACATCATTTTAATTATAGATAAGATAGGATAAGATGTGTCTTTAATTGTCCCACAGCAGGAAAAATCATATTGTTATAGCAGCATCAATAAAACAAAATGATAAAAAAAAAAGTAACAGCAAAAGAAACTACAAAAACAGTAAAATCTCTCTTTATATAAAAAGGATGTATAATAATTCACAACATCATGTTATGTAGCAACATATATTGCACATGAGCAGGGGCGAAAGTTTCCGGTACCTCTCATTCACACATTTAGGGTGAAGGAGTATGTCACTGAAGGAGCTGCTCAGAGATCTCAAACAGTCCCTCAGATGGTGGAGCTCGTTCTTCACCATTAGTGTCCTCCACCATGTCAAGGGGACATCCCAGGACACAGCTGGCCACCTTGATCACCACCTGGATCACTTGTCCAGCCTCCTTCGCCCCAGTAGACCCCACCAAAGAGAAGAGCTGATGCTACAACAGTGTCATAAAAGGTCATCAGCACCATACGTGTGTTGTCTGTGAAGTCTGTAGACTAAGTAGGCTACTTACATTGACAAAAAAGAAAACAACAACAGCAAACTATCAAATCCTGTAATTTGAAGCATCTCAAAATTGTTTTTATGTTTGTTTGTTTTAAAGCCCTCTCCCATACAGTTTATTGGCCTCTGATTCTGTATCTTTGACTAAATCGGCTACATAAAACTTTTATTTTGAAATGAGCTCCATATTCGCCGGGGTTTTCTTTTTAGTTTCTAGTCAGCTTTACAGAATTTCAGATATCCAACAGGATGCTCTAATTTAAGTTACTCGAGTCAAAATGGAAAAAAAGTAATATAAATGACATTTTCTGCGTTTGTTGTAACAAGCAAAATTGAGTCAGCTAAGATAGCAAGAAATATACACGTGACATAAACAAATGTGCATAAACAAATGTGCATAAATAAATAAATAAATGAGTAAATAAATAAATAAAATACCCTCCTTTCAGAAACTGCACTTTTCTGCACGCCATCTGCTTCTCTGCTCTCTGAAATGTTTGTGTGCTGCCCTCAGGTGGTGAAAGATGGGAACAACACAACACCCCGAAGGAGAGCAGGATTTACCCTTCCCAGAGAATGAAGACATTCATCCTAAAACACAGGGGACCGTAGGTCCTACAATGAGTCCTGAAAGTGGTTATGACATTGGCAGCCTGACTGAGTTTCTATTGCAAAAAGATATTTTTCCCCTCTGGGTTTAAGGGAGTATTACTGAATTAAGTTGAACTGAAATTAACTGAACTGTTATTCGGATACAAAGTCCTCGACAGGTCCTTTGCTGACAGCTGCTGAAGTATGAAGATCTAGTGACTGGACCACTGGTGACTGGTACCACAGGGATAAACACTCTGCTCATGCTCTCAAAAAAGCACAAAAATTAAAAAAAAAAAAAAGAAGGCAAAGACAATACTATACCATAATAAATGTTTTTTGCAAATAACCTTTTAGTCACTAATGAACCAAAACTGACTTTGACAATAATTTCTTAGCGGTCTCCTCAGCAGATCATTGTGTAGTTCGTATTGATTTGGCACAGATTTGACATCTGATGTCCTTTCTTCTGTCTCTCAAATTATGAAAATACTCTGATGTCACAGCTGAGAGAACATTTTCGTTCACTAAAACTAATGAAGCGGATCCGTCAACAGAGGCATAGTATGAAGGTCGTGTGCAGCACAACAATCATTTTGGAGACATCTGAACGATAACATGCCACATCTGTGTCTGTGAAAGTACGTCAAGAATCGCAATTAAAAGTTTAATGTGGACGAACCAGCCATGATTTGTAGTCATGAAAAGTTGAGGATTTTTTAAAAGACAGTTCGGGGTACTGTCTTTTTCACAAGAGAAGATATATCTGACATTCAAGACTGAAACAAACTGTAGCCTAAAACTAACAGCGCTTTGTTTTCTTTCTGAAGGTCTGAGTTTGTCCAGCCCCGTCCTTCTGTCTCTTCCACAAAGACCAAACTGGAAGCCTCCAAACTGCACTATCGAGATGCTTCAGAAACACAGAACTCCATTTTATTTTATAATACTCAGTTCATTGGAAACTAAGGACCAAATAGTACGGACCAGATATACATACATACATATATATACATAGATGTATGTATATACACAAACTATGGTGTGTGACCATAATAAACTGACTTCTTGCTGAGCATCTCCTCCACCAACCTTTTATCACAGTCACGTTCAGCTGGACTTTACAATATCAGGTGCAGCAGCCTGAGCAGGGAGGCCCAGACCTCCCTCTCCCCGGCCACTCATCCCCAACCTGGAGAGGACACTCCCCCTTTTCCCACTGAGGACCATGCTGATTCTCCTCCCAGCCCCACACTCTGCAGAGAATAGGAGTGAGAGCTAGAGGTCCGGGTTCAGTGAACAGAACCACATCATCTGCAAAAAGCAGGGACCTGATCCTGAGGTCACCAAGCCGGATCCCCTCAACATCTAATGAACAGAATCGGTGACAAAGGGCAGCCTTGGTGCAGTCCAACTCTCACCGGAAATGAATCTGATATGCTGCCTGCAATGCGGACCAGACTCTGGCACCAGTCATACAGAGACTGAACAGTCTTTACAAGGGAGTCTGGCACCCCATATTTCCAAAGCACCCCCCACAGGAGTACCCGGGGAACCCGGTCAAATGCCTTTTACAAGTCCACAAAAGACATGTAGACTGGTTGGGCGAACTCCCATGCCCCCTCCAAGATCCCAAAGAGAGTGTAGAAGTGGTCCACTGTTCCACGACCAGGACCAGGACGAAAACCACACTGCTCCTCTTCAATCTGTGATTCAAATTTCCAATGGACCCTCCTCTCCAGGATCCCTGAATAGACCTTCCCAGTTAGCCTGGGAAGGGTGTGTTCCCCTATAGTTGTCAGTATAGGGGTACTGTCCCCACACGATGCTGCAGAGGCATGTCAACAAAGACAGCCACACAGCATCCAGAGCCTTGAGGTACTCCAGGCAGATCTCATCCACCCCTGGGGCCCTGCCACCGTGCAGCTTCTTAACTATACCTCCGACCTCAGCCCCAGAGATTGGAGAGCCCACAGGATCCGATTCCTCGTCCGAAGATCTGTCTGTGGAAATGAGGAGATCTTGAAAGCTGTTTGGAAGTCGTTCTCCATGGCCTCTCTGAGCTCCTCCCATGCTCAGGTTTTTGCCTCAGCAACCGCTGAAGCCACACGCTTGGCCTGCTGATACCTGTCAGCTGCCTCTGGAGTCCCACTGGCCAAAAATACCTGATAGGACTCCTTCTTCAGCTTGATGGCATCCCTCACTGCCAGTGTCCACCAGCGAGTTCAAGAATTTTCACCACAACAGGCACCGACAACCTTAAGGCCACATCTCCAGTCAGCTGCCTTGACAATAGACGCACGGAACAGAGCCCATTCAGACTCCATGTCCCCGCCTCCCTTTGGACATTGTTGAAGCTCTGCCGGAGATGGGAGTTAAAGCTCCTTCCTACCCTCACACCATGTATGGGGCTCCCAGGTCTAACCAGCATCTTCTACCCCCATCTGAGCCAACTCACCACCAGGTGGTGATCAGTTGACAGCTCCGCCCCTCTCTTTACCCGAGTGTTCAAGACATTCGGTTGCAAATCCGACGACACGACTACAAAGTCAATCATTGAACTGTGGCCTAGAGTGTCCTGGTGCCAAGAGCACATGTGGACACTCTTTTGCTTGAGAATTTGTCCACCTTATCTTGCTTCAGTAGAACCTGATCTCCAACTGTCACATCCGAGTGTTTTGCTATATTTTTGTTGTCAGCGTAGATCTTTGATCTTCCTCTCCTTTCAGCATCCATGTCTCTCATCTCTAGATCCCTTTGTGGTGTTGTTCTGTCAGGGAGCTTCCCTCGTATTTTCCTCTTGAATAGTAGCTCCACCGGGCTTTTTCCAGTTCTGGAGTGGTCAGTAGATCACGTGCTTGTGACATACTTCTAGACTAATTTTTTTTCGATTGAGGTGAAAAAACTTTTGATGTTTTTTTTTTTAACACAAACATTCCGCGGTGGGCAGATGCTTTTCCATTGGTCAGACATGTTTGAGAACGACGTCTTTCTGACAAGCAAGTCATGGCTGCCAGCGAGCTGAGGAGTAGTGATGGAGCAGAGGAGCTCCAGAAACCTACATCACTGACATCATCGCATCCACGTACACACTTCTTCGTCGGCGATCACCCCAGGTTGGGGATCCACGAGGTCAATACCTGGTCAACCCTGCACAAGACAGTGGCAGCATCGCCGGACAGCACCGTTGCCGCCTCTGCGGACGCCCGCGTTGTGCTGACTTTGGTTAGTTTTTCCCCACACAAGTCATGATCTGAAGAAGTGTGTACATCAGGTGCCTCAAACTGATCCGTGAAGGGGCTGTTGTGGCTGCAGGTTTTTGTTCCAACCATGCAGCAGCGGGCGTCCGTGGAGGCGGCAACAGGGGACAGGGTTGACCAGTCTTTTTCTTTGATTGAAAATATTACTTTTTTGAATGAAGATAGCACTGTTTGAATGGTTTAATGTGATTGGATCGTGAGTAAATCGGTTTCCACGTGGCATGCGTTCTTTTGATTGGCTGAAACAAGGAAGATATCTGATTGGTTGCAGCTCATTCCTGTTAGAAAAAATGCATTTGTGAGTTTGAGGCATGGAAGGAGGGTCTCAAAATTCACTCGCAAAAGCAGCAAAGTCCACAGACCAGAAGCCGTTTGTAAATCAAGTTGTATTTGTGTGCATCAGAAATACATATGAATCTTGTCCTGTGCATTTGCGCATCGTGCTGTGCATTCGTGCCTGTTGAGACTGTTCTAACTCCATACATCAGGAGTACTAGGATATTTATTTTGGTGTAATTTATTTACAGGAGGTTGATGTCATGATTTTGTAGACGGTATGACAGATAAGAGACTGACTGAGGAGCCAGAAGCAGCAGCAGCAGCAAAAGTGTCAGAAACTGGAACTGCTAAAATGGTTTTACTGTGTAACAAGAAATTAAGCAGCGATGCAGAATTCATTCTGATTCTCATAATACATATTGAAAATATTGTTTGGAGCAAATGAAGTACAAAATTAGGTCTATAACACGGTGCATCATTGAAAATAGGCACTGTAATTTAAACAATTCGTGTTTACTTTATCTCAGAAACCCATAAACCATCTGGATCTTTAGATGAAAGAGGGCTGACAAGTTATCTGCCTTTAGGCTGGTGTTTAAGAGAGACAGGAGACCAACAGAAGGAGGTGCAGAACAGAGATGGACTGCAGTTATTTGAAAAAAACACAACACATTGAATTAGATATTAGACCAAACATTAGATACATGTGACATTTTACTTAGTGATACATTACATGCAACATCACACTGTTTAAACATGTAAGCACCTGGAAATTAAATAATAAATCATTTGGGCAGTCTTATGTCGTCTCTTGTCTACTGTAATAACAACTTTTATGTACTGCATATAAACTGAAAAAGAAAGCCCGGGTTGTCCTTAAATTCTAGCAAAGTATATGCTTATGGTTTATTCTTCAGTCTTCACTTGCTATTCTGGGTAAAATAAAGTTGGTTTTATGGGAAAGAAAAGACTTTTGGCCTTTTACCTAAAATAAATCTGCACAGGTCAGTTTGTGTGTTTTCAAGTGTGACAGACTGGAAGTGGGCTTCTTTGACTGTGTGATGCTGTCTGTGCCTCCGTGCACGAGTTTGTTCGTCTCAGCTCATGTGTGAGTGTCGTCGCCGAGTGTGCGTTTGTGACACCGTTTCGTGATCTGGGCTGCTGCAGCTAAACTGCTGACTGTGGTAAATCGCATGTTCGCTCCCTCGACTCCAGACCCACTTTCTCACTCTGGTCATTCTGCCACAGCGCTTGGAGCTGAAATCTCAACTCTGCATTTTTATTATTTGTCTGTGGAGGTCCGGCTACGTGTGCATGCGCTGTCCAAATCGTCGCCTGCGTTGGATAAACACAGTCCATCAAACACAGCTTTGCAACATTCTGCAGCGTTGCCTTTACTCTGTCTGTGATAGTTAATACTTTTACAAGCAGAGGCTTTGATTGCATGTGTGTGTCTTCTACTCTATTTAACATCAGAACAAGAATTTGCAGTTCTTTTTTACAAAAAAAATAGAAAGTCAATTGTTTCTCTTTGCAAACGTTGTGCTTTTTTTTTATATCATTTCTATTTTTATGTAAATCTGTGAAAAGGACTTTTCATCTCAACTTCATTGGAAGCAGTATTCAGCCAGGAAGCTTCGTCTGGCTCATGGTGTCCATGGTAACCACAGTCTGCGAATACCAGCCAAAGAAAGTTTGGAATCCCGTCCCCGCTGCTCTGTGATAACTGCACGTCGGTTAACGGCACTAATTCATCAACAAAGATGAAACTAGTTTCATCTAGTTTTCTTGTCTCTGCCATGATGTCCAGAGGCAACTAAGAGACTGGAGAGTAATTACAGAAGGTAACTGAAGGTAAAAGTGAAGTAAACTTCTCACCTAAAAGACGTAAAAGTTACAAAAGCTCCTTTGTGCTGCTTGAAAGGAAAATCCAGACATTTATCCATCATCCCTCCATCCATCCATCCACTGATCTACTCATCCATCCACTGATGTATCCATCCATCATCTATCCATCCATTCATTCATCCATTCATCATCCATCCATCATCCATCCTTCCATTCATTCATCATCCACCCATCATCCATCCATCAATTCATTCATAATACACTCATCATCCATTCATCCATCCATTCATTCATCATCCATTCATCATCCATCCATCCATTCATTCATCCATTCATCATCCATCCATTCATCCATCCATCATCCATCCATTCATCTATTCAGTCATCATCCATCCATTCATCCATCCATCATCCATCCATCCATCCATCCATCCATTCATTCATCATCCATCCATCCATTCATTCATCATCCATCCATCCATCCATCCATCCATTCATTCATCATCCATCCATCATCCATCCATGTGCCCTGCAGATGAGTCAGTGAACACAGAAACACGTGTTCTCTTTAGGGGAAGGCAAGTTTATTTGTCAGTCAATTCATACACAAGACAATTCAAAGTGCTTCACAGCTGCACAAAATCACAAAAGGCAAATAAAATCATCTTTACATTGAATATCGTATAAACTTTGCTGCTGACAAAGTCTTTTCCCACATTGCTCCACCTCGTCCTGAAAACATCTGGGCTTGTTTCCAGCACATCCTCACATGTACAGAGCAGCTCATGCTCGTACCTCGACAGCATCTGGGTGAAACATCTGGGGTTTCATCCACTAACATGTGTTCTTCAGGGTCTACTGTTAAGTATGAAGATGGAATTTAATTCCACTTTAATTCTCGCTGAAGAACTCTACTCTTCCCTCTTTTTTTTTTTTTTTTTGATCAGGTCTAATATCTGACTCTGAAAAGGCCAAGTTGTTGTTGTCATGTAAACATAAACAGTTGTCACATGAGACTTTGATCAAAAGATTTTGGAAGTCTTCTCCAGCACATCCCAAAGATTCTCCAAGGGGTTCAGGTCTGGACTCTGTGATGGGGTCCAGGTCTGGCCAATCCATTTCAAAATGATGTCTCATGCTCCCTGAATCACTCTTTCCCAATTTGAGTCTGATGAATCCTTCATTGTCATCTTGGACTGTCCCATCAGGGAAGAAAACATCCATTGATGGAATAACATGGTCATTACATTGCTGAACCTAGGCCTGAACCTAGACCTGGACCTAAACCTAGACCTAGACCATCTGCAGCAACCCCAGATCACAGCAGTGCCCCTATAGGCTTGTAGGGTAGACACTAACCCCGACCCTAACTAACTTCAAAATGTCGGCGTAGACACAAGCAGCAGCTGCTCTCTGTTCCAACACAACAGTGTTTTCATGTTTTTGTTGTGTCAACAACCTTGTTTTTGTTTGTCTTCATCCTCGTTGTGTCCACCTTTATCAAGGCTCATCCTCAGCAGCTGATACTCAAAACTGGACTGGCTTGGGATCAACATGTGCAACTGGCTGCCGGCCACACACACACACACGAGTAGAACCCATGGTAAATATACATATTCACAAAATAAATAAATATACACCTACTGTACCTGTATTACAGGTACAGGTATGTAGGCGTGTCTGTATTTCGACAGACACACACATACGAGCATGTGACCAGCTGCATCACTGTGGTTCAGCGTTGCACCGAGTTCTGCTGCTAAAAAAAACCTACATGGTGAAGCCAGAGCAGCTGAGAGCGTTGTGGCATCTCTCTCCCCTCCCTCCAGGACTCACCACACCCACCTCACCCCTAAAGCCCTCTGCGCTGCAGGTGACCCCCCCCCCCCCCAACATCTGAACTCTACCCCACTGAAAACTGCACACTCACACACTCAGAACCCACAACTGTCTACCAGAACACACCACTTGCATCTGCGCTTTAATCAGCCTGCTGCGATGTGCCTTGTTGCTTAAATGACGTCATCTGCACATTATTTACAAGTTATGTGTTTAACTTATTTTTATTCTATCACCTTTTATTACCCTTATCTTATTTTCAGTTGAAGTTGTTGTTTAACGCTGTGTAGTCCTGTGTATGTCCGGTCCACATGGTGCTGACAGTAAAGCTGACCTCTTGAATCGAGGTGGGGGCATCCCTTCATCCTCCTCTCTTCTTATCCTGATGCTCCATCTCTCTGGAATGTGGATCTGGACTCGTCAGACCATGTGACCTTCTTCCATTGCTCCAGAGTCCAATCTCCAAGCACCCTAGCAAACTGAAGTCTTTTTTTTCTCATGATCCTCACTGATAAATGGTTTTCTTGAGCCTGCACAGCTGTTTAATCCCAATCCCTTTAAGTGATAGCTGATCATGATCAGGATTTTTTTTCCAACCACATTTCTTCAGAAAGATGAAGGTTCTCCACCATCCTTCCAGTTTTTAATCATGTCTTGGACAGTTCTGAACCCAGTTTTAGTAGTTTCAGAAATCTCCTTAGATATTTTCTTGTTTGATGCCAATAATCTGATCTTCTGTCACAGATTAACATCGACCACAGGATGTGCCGTCTGACGTGGTTGATTAAGAAGAAGAAGCTGCTCACTGCATCAGACTTAAATAAATTAATAATCATCCATGCAGGAATCGTCCAATGGGAGGTTCTTACCTATTTGCTTTGTCAAATCCAAGTGGTGACTTGGTTTTGTTGGACGACCAGTGCAGATGAAGCTCTGGGCCAGTTAAGTTAGAAATGAAGAAGCCTTTCAGATGAGCATGACGTGACTCATACAAGAAAACAATCCCAGTTTCCATTCTGATTTAACACTTCCTTCTTTCTCACTGTGGGAATTAAACTTAAATTGGGCTAAAACAGTCTGCAGTTTTAGGAGGGAAGTTTTATTCTGATCATTTAAGAAGTTCAACTCAGGAGCACAACGACAGAGTGTGAACAACATTTCAAAATGATCGTAAACACAAATAAAGCAGTGTGTTCCTCTGGGCTTTTAGAGCCCTTGTTTGGTGCAGCGAGTAGAAAATAACTGGAATCAGAGAGCTGGTGTTTAAGTCTCATTAAAGGGAGTGTCGTAGATCACAAATGAAACAAAAGACTGTGCTGGCCTTTAGTGCAGGTTGTAATGGTCGTTTCATTTAAAAGTGTGAGAGATCTTAGTGCAATCCCTGTATCGTCTCTTTTTATTTATTTTTTTTATTTCGTCAAACATAGAGGCAGACTGTCCAGTGCATGCTGCCCTCAAACACCAGAGAGACATTGTGACATGTTTCCCACGTGCAGCGTGCCGGAGACTTCGCAGTCTTGATCCTCATCATGTGGAGGGTAGACGCCAGTTCCAAATACTGAGATCTGACAGATGGTGCTACATGGACATGCAAGATACTCAGCGAGTGTTTGTATGCTATCAGCCCTCATTTTCTACAGAGACTCTCTCTGGCAAATGAAACAATGACCAACAACTTTGGAACTGACTGGCTTTCGTCATGCATTTGCCATAAAATGCAATCTGTCATCATCTAATGGCGGGTTCCCACAGTCTCGTAAGAAGCTGCATAAAACAGCGTAAAGTCGCTAATTACTGCATGAACACGAGTCCAATCGTGGCTACGGCAGAAATAAATCTGAGCGTATTTCAGCCATCAGTGTTGCTACTGTGCTGTGTAGACACGCTGATGTTTACGTTATTTCATGGTGCGTTCCTATTGGTCGGTTAGCTGCCAGAGATCGCAGAGGCAATGACAGGCTGTCAACACTCTGAGATGATTTCTTTCATATTTCTGACTCCGCTGAGATGTATGACCGCCGTTTCTGAACCACGAAGGGCCACCTTTCATCTGAGACGGACAAAATCGTCCAGTGAACCCAGCATAAGAAGTAAATGAACCCTGCAATTAATGACTTCTTCAAAACTTTAGTGAGTTGACAATAAGCCGGAGTCATTCTCCACCAATTCATGGTGCTCCCTTCACTATGATTCACTGTTGGAGTGAAGTTTGATGTTTCTTCCTAAACAATTCAGCTTTTATTTTAATCAGTCCAGAAAGACATTTTGAGAAACTTCAGGATGCAGCAATGTGTTTTTGTTTGTTTTTTAAGAACAGCAGCTTCCTCTGTGGTGTTGTAGCGAACCGCTTCACTGTTTCTAGCAGGAGGGGGCAGCGTCTGTGTGCCACGTAGCTTTGCCATGAACCGTCCACCTGTTCAAGGACTTATGTACAATAAACACACAGGAACACGGCAGTAAGTCAGTTAAATCAGCAACTGCAGCTACTTGCTTTGAATGAAAATTTATCTTTTTGAAAGTTTTGATGATACATGACTCTGTGCTAACGCAGCACAGAAAATCTTCCCATGTGGGATTTGTGGGATTAAACTTCACCACACTGTGTGGTTTGTTGGGGGGGTGGGGGTGGGGTCCTACTATTTTCAACAAATATAACAATCTGTCATGTTAATCTGTGTATTTGTAACATGCGTGCTTGTAGGTCAGTGATTATACTGCGTCTGTGACGAAAGGACAGAAGGATTTGGTGGAAAAATAGAGTATTCCCTCGTCAGTGTTGGAATCTGGATATCATATTCAACTGGAAAATTGAGATCATGTGACTCCAAACTGAAGCTTATCTGACCATGAAAGGACAATAACAAACAAAAAGAAAAAATGCTGCAACCACAAAGAAAACGTTGCAGTCACAGGAAAAACAACAGCAAACTTGCTCCGCAAAACGTAAGTCCTCCAGACCACTAGGGGAACCAGACCCTCATACTTTTTCAAACACGCAGTCTTTTACAATATTATAGAATAGCAGCATAGTTACTTAGGTAATGTTATTTAGGTACTTAGGTAATTTACAAGTTTGCATCAGGGATGCAAACTTGTAAATCAATGGTATAACAAACCTTTCTTTCTTCCTCCAACTTTCTTTTTGAAAATCCCACATTAAATTTTGACTTCCTGGTTTTACTGAGGGTCTGGTCCCCCTCGTGGTCTGGAGCACTTCCGTTTTGCGGAGCAAGTTTGCTGTTGTTTTTCCTGTGATTGCAACATTTTCTTTGTGGTTGCAGCATTTTTTCTTTGCACTTGTTTTGTTGATTGTAGGTTTTGTGTCTATTTTCTGTTATTGCAGCAATTTTTTGGTTTGCAGCATTTGTTTTTTTGTGTTTGCGTGTTTCGGAGTTTGCATCATACATGTGTTTGCACCTCATTTTGCCCTTTGCTGCATGTTTTCTTTTTTGCTTGCAGCTGTTTGCTGCGCGTTTGCACCTGTCGGCCACCATATTAAAGTCATGATTTAAGAAATGATCGCAAAAGATTTCACAACAAAGTTCCTATTTTTTTGTCAAAACTTGTGATTTTTGTAAATTGTACTTTCTGTAGAACAAAAATGTGTCATTTTTAGGACAAAAAGTTTCTAAATTATAAAAAATTTTGCAAAAACTGTTGCAAAAAGTTCTTATTTTCCAACGACAACAAACATATTTAACTGAAAAAGTCACAATTTTGTGACATTTGTGATTGTATGATAATTTTATCACAAATTTAGGCTACGTTTTTATAATAAAGGATTTTTTATTTTTGTTTTTATAAGAAAGGAAATTGGGATTTCAGTAGAAAAGCCTCAATTTATCATAAAAGTCGCAGATTCACCTTTTTCTGAAAAAGAAAATCATTTTACAACTTTTTTTAACAAAAGTCTTATTTGCAGTTAAATGAAAAAAAATGTGATTGTAGTACAAAAGTCTAAATTTTATGGTAAGATTTGTACTTCTTATAAAATTTTTGATTTTATGACAGAAATTATTTTTTTATGAAAGAAATTTGGCATTTTACATGAAATTTTTTTTTTTTTTTTTTACATAAGTCTTTTTTCATTAAATTTGCAATTCTATGAAAAAGAATGTGACTTTAGTACAAAAGCCTTAATTGTGTTAAAAGTTGCAAATTTTGTGAAATTTGAGATTTCATGACAAAAATTATAATTGTCTTTTTAATAAATTTAATGAAAGCACAGGAACGAGCAGTAAAGCTGACAGCATAGCTTTTTGCAAAAGTAGAGACTAACAGTAACCATGGCGATGGGTCCCAGGATGAAATAGAGTTGACACTCCTGCCTCAACCGTTCGTCACCTTCAACTTTTCTTAGCTGGATTTCTCTCAGGTCTAAACCAGTACAAGTGTGGGTGTGTGTGTGGAGTGTGTCTTTGTGCGGTTCTGAGGACCGCTCTCATCTCCCATCCTTCCGTTCATTACGGAGTCACAGCTCCCCCATCATGACTGTTCATTTGTCTTTCATTGCCGTACTGCCTCCTGCTCCCCCCGGGGTAACAGTATTGGCGTTTGCTGAGGAGATGCGGAGCACGTTTCCACTTACACAGCGATGCACTTCTCAGCATTCAGTCCACGTACGTTGCTCCCCCAATGCTGCTAATTCTGATTCACAGCTGCGCCGGTAACACCAGCCGACCCCCCCCCCAAGCCACCCTAAACCTGCCTGCCCTCCCCCCTCACACTGCTTCACCCCTTCATCCTCAGTCTCTACCACTCAGTATGTCAGTCACAGTAAACAGGTACTGACACAAATGTTAAGCTAGATTCTCCCTGAACTGAGAAGAAAAATAATTCTTTTTTTTTTTTGTAAAAAAAACAAACAAAAAACAAACAACAACAACAAAAAACCTTTGAAATGCAGGAGTTTTAGCTCTGGTGTGCAAATGATTGTTGTAAAAATAAAACACAAATGTTGAATACAGGGTTGAACTTTAAAAAATATATATATTATTATCATTATCATTATTATTATTATTATTAGCATCATTATTTTAAATTTAGTCTTACTTTGAAATTGAATCAGTAATCATGTACTGTTCATAGAAGAGTGATGTGGTTGCCATGGCAACACCCACTGATTTATGGACTGCGGGTTATGAAGCCAAAGTTAATCATATTTTCTCTCTTTCTTTATTTCATAATGAGCCATAAATAATAATATTTGGATCAGACACTGAAGTATCGACTCGGGGTGGTGTCACCTCCGAGTTTATGAAGTCCATTTAAATGAGATCCTGGTCGTTCATTCACATTTAACAGACGGGCTGGATCGTTACCATGTACAAAGAGAAGAAAAAGTTTAGAGAACCTTTGGAATTAACTGGCTGTATGTCAAATTTGGCCTGACTGACACAGTTCTAATTTATCGTGTCATTACTGATAATGTAAAACATTCACAATGCTGCTGGAGAATGTGAACCCTTGGGATTAACAGTAGGCTGAACCTTCTTTACTCGTTTATGACATTTTGCTCTCTCTTCCGCATTAGTTAAACCAGTACGTTGGCTTAACTAAACTTAAACTAATGTACTTGTTTCAGTTTAGTAATTGAACAAACTTTAAAAAAAAAAAAATCATCAGGACCACTGCATAGTTTGTAATCTCCCAAACATCAGCTGTCTCTTCCAGCTTCCTTCAAGTGGACAGGAGGACGGGGGATATCCCAGCTGTCACTGGGATGACAGTTGAATTTTGTGTTTTAGGTATTTTTCTATTAAAGTAAGCCTGAGTGATTCCTGGAGGACCATTTTCAGAGAGATTAGGCTGTTTACTTGTCATAGAAATGTCAAATCAGTGTTGATTTTTTTTGATTTGTGAAAGAAAACCAGTCTTCATTTTATTTATATATATATATATATATATATATGTGTGTGTGTGTTTGTGTGTGTGTCATGGTCTACACATTTTAAACTCAAACACCTCAATTAAAGAAATGGATCACCAGCAGCTTGTCACCAATCTGGACCGTTATTGACCCGTTCTTTTAAATCGGGTGTGCTGGAGAAGGGAGGACTTGCATTGCGGATAATTTAAAAGATCGCTTATGTCTTTCTCTAATGGCATCGTGTGATACACCAGACCAGTAAACTGGAGCTGTGCACATCTGCTGATAATCAATTAAGGGATGGAATTGGCTTCAATTTACATTTTTTTAATTCTACAAATGCAAGAAGAGGATACTTGGTATTCGTGGTATTATTATTATTTTCCCTTATTTTATTTCATTTATTTTTATTTTTACAAAATAATAGTTTGAACAAGTTATGTCTTTGTTAATCTGTGATTCCAGCTGCCTAATTCTGAGACATCTACCACAATCAGATGATTTTATCTTCTCATACACACAGGACAGGGGGATTATTGCCTGACTACATGCGTCTTTTCCATTATTCTTGGAAAAAAGACAGAACTGTAGATTTACTGTCTAACAAAGGGGCCTAATTTCCCTAATCTGCATAAATCCAACTTCATGTCTGAGATGTCAGGACCACTGTCGTGAAAACAAATCCGAAACGGATTTTAGATGACAATCAGTTCGGCCATCTTTCATCCATTATGACCTACAGATGGATAGATGGGATTCTATGGGTGTGTCTTCATTTTAATTCCTTGCAGAAACAGACCCCCCGTTTCTCCCTCCCTCCCGCCCTCCGCCCCTCTGCCGTCAGTCATCCTCATGCGCCCACAGCCGCCTCCGACCGGCGGGGAAGCGCTCAGGATTCCGTGGCAGAGCATCAAACTTTAAGCTGCAGCAGAGATCAAGGAAGCGGGCACCAGAGGGGATGGAGCGGAGGATCTAACCGGACCCAGAGGAGGGAATCTGAGGATGCGTCGCCGCGGAGCCTCGACGGGGACGGTCTGCACCGGTGGGCTGACAAAAAATATGCCACTTTCAGCATGCAGAGCCCGCAGTCTCCTCTAACCAGAAGAGGAAACCTGAGCTCGCTGAAAGTTGAGCTTTAACCATTACTGAAATTGCGTTCATTCTTCTCATGATTGTGCTTCACCTCCTAAAATAAATGTACATGGAGGCGCTGCTTGTTTAGAGTGAAGGGAGCTGGACACCGCCCGGACCAATTCTTGAGGGAGGATTTTTATCGTTATTCGTCCATTTGAAGCAGGAATACCGGAATGTTCCTAAAGTAAATGTGCTTTATCTCTTAAATTGGTCCCATTCTGTGGGAAAGAAGACCTGCAGTTCAGAGACGCCCGGCGGATACCTGGATAAGAGAGCGCCGTTCCTGCTCAAGGACACCCTCCTCGTTGGCGGGTTTGGTTTCTTCACCAAAGCCTGTTTGGGGCTTGGAGGCACACAGAGGAGCTGAGAATGGGATTTCTGCGCCACTTTTCTCTACCTCATTAAGCTTTGGAGCTCTCTCTGGGCACCACTCACGAGTGACACAGCATCTGCGTTGTTGGAGCGGCACAAAAGAGTTTTTCATCCACTCACCTTCCCTTTTTCCTGATAGTGCACGGACGAAAGTGCTTCTTTTGGCTTTTCATGGTGAGACCACCGGCAGCTGATTGTCGGCTCTCCCCCAGTTTGGTTTTTCATTTCTGTGAGCTTTGCGCGCACGTCTGTTCGGGCCGTTCCACTTCTGTCGCTGCCGGATCCCCACAAACGCACACACTCACACAATCCCGCCTATTCAGCCTCAAAGGAGCTGCCGAGATAGCCCTTCTTCTCCTCTCTGGATGTGGAAATCAGTCACGCAGGAGCGCGGACCAGGAGTTGGAGTAAACCGCTGAGCTTATGCGCTAAAACATCTCGTTGCTCTTCCTGTTGTGATATAACTCAAGAGGACATTCTTTGGTGGAGATTTTTATTTTTTGTATTATTGCAGAAGAGCTGGAGATCGATGAAGGTAAGACTGATTGATCTGCTGTTAATAATGCAGGGTGTGTGTGATGGCACAGATGCTCAGTGCAACCGAGCTCAGCGATATATTTGGGGTTTTGTTTGTTTTGGTTCTTTTTTTGTCCTGCCAGGCTCACAATGTTGCCAGCAGTAGTTTTATTCTTAGTTTCCAGGAAATGAATCATCGCTGTAATCTGATTAGGCTCTGCCATAACCCCGCGCCGTGTCATTGCTCCTTTTTTGTGCTAGAGTGGTCTCCAAAAATCTTCATTGTGGTTCCAGAGTCTCGTTCGGACCAGTAAAATGGTAATTGTGATGATGTTGTCCAATCTTTTCTTTGGCACTTGAACGCTTTTTGAGATGACAAGCCCCCGCCGCGCCTGTGCGGGAACGCGCAGGACGCTTTCTGCGTCCGTTCGCGCGCGTGTGCACGGGCGCGAGCCTAGCAGTGGAATCCATTTCGGTCGCTTTTCTCTTCTGCATCTGTTTCTGAAGATGCCTCATCACGCTGCTCTCACTTACGGCCGCTTCTGTTGTGCATTGATGAGAACGCGTAGGATTGGACGGTGTGGAAAATGATGGTACTCTGTAGAGGACAAGTGGGAGAGGAATTCAAGAGATGAAGAGGGCAGAGCAGATTTCCCTAGAAGACAGTTGGAAGAACAGGTGTGGAGAAGCTGAGGGGGGAACTGACAGAAGGATGAGGATAGAAATGGTGAAAATGGATTTTCACCAAAGCTTCAGTTTTGGTTTAATCTGTAGAGCTTCAATGCTGACAGGAGTTGGCCTGTCAGTCATTGTAATTGACAGTCCAGTGCAAATACAACACCCATGAGAGACACAAAACAAAAAAATATTAATAAATGATTACAGATTTTGTGTAACAACTAACATGGTTTAGAAACAGAAGCTTGCAAGGATCCAAAGAGTATTTAGGACAATGGGCAGCTCAACAGTGACACCCCCCCCCCCAAAAAAAAAAGAAAAGTAAATAAAATTTAAAAATAAATAAATAAAAATAAATAAATAAATAAAATTACAAAAAGAGAAAGGATAAAGAAAAACAGTTGAAATGGGGGTCCCCACAAGTCCGCACCAAGTCGCAAAGCATCTGTTAACAGACATGGTTTAAAAAAAACGAAAAAAGAAAACAACAATAACAACAACAACAAAAACTCAACTATGTAACACCTAAGTATTCTGTGGTCACACTGAATGTAGCAAGCATGGGCTTTGCAGATGCCTTTTTTCTTTTTGGAAATAAGGCCAGCGATTGAAAATAGGCATATTTCTGTTGTGCTGGGATTTTGGCCGAGAACAGTGGGAAGTTCATAACTAGACCAGTGTGCCCTGCTTCACTGCAATGCTATGCATGTTGCTCACTGTCTCTTCTATTCTTTCATGACTTATAATATGGGAAAGAGGTTGTAATGATATAAATACAGCCACAGCATTTGAGAAATAGCTTTGATAATGTCGAATCTTGTTGTAAATTCATTAAATTTAATGTTTCAAGGGTCTCAGAATGTGGCAACATTGAGTTCTGTGTCTGAAATGGAAAGAGCTGATGTAGTTTCAGAACCATGGAGAGCTCAGGCATGGCTGTACTGCTGCAGTCAGCTCTGACATGGTTTTAATGACCAAGGCATCAGCACCATGGACAGCTCCAAGTCAGCAATAGTACAGATCCCCGTTGTTACCAGTCACTTCCTCAAGTCTGTCTCTGTGTCCATCTGAACTCTTCAGCAGCTGCCTATTTTGGTCAGTGACACATTTCCTCAGTAGACTAGCTCATATTACACACGTGAAAAAACATAAAACAAAACAAAACAAAGAAAAAAACAGAGGGTGTGGGAGAAAGGGCCGCATCCTCCTAATTTCCAGTTTGTGTACCTTCTAACACTTGGTTACTTATAGTTAGCTATTTAAATATAATTGTGGGAATTTCAAAACTGTAATCTATCAGTCTATCAGTAACTGTTCATGCAACTGACTGTAGTACAATTATTTTAGACTAAACATTTCAAGATGTGAAAAAATAAATAAATAAATATAATAGATAGATAGATAGATAGATAGATAGATAGATAGATAGATAGATAGATAGATAGATAGATAGATAGATAGATA
>JBAMYA010066225.1:0-26554 GCA_037176975.1 Arrhamphus sclerolepis
TGTGTGTGTGTGTGTGTGTGTGTGTGTGTGTGTGTGTGTGTGTGTGTGTGTGTGTGTGTGTGTGTGTGTGTGTTTGACAGTGATCCCGCAGAGCGCAGGACACATGCTTTACCATGTTTGTGTTTTTGGAGTCACTCCTCTGACTTTCCCTTTTTTTTAACCCATCACATTATTTGTTTTAGAAAACAACAGCTGCTGTTTTATAGTGACATGGTCAAATGGAAAACCAAATGACGGTGTCACGTACCTAAAAGCTGAACATGCACCAAAAGCTGTGTTCTGGACCTTCGCTGACCTGTTGCCGCTGATTTTATTTATGAAAAAAAAAAAAGCACAAAAATCTGTTTCTCAGATATCTGGGAGGAATATTTACAGTTATTCTGATTCATCAGAAAAGCTCGGAAATTACAATATCACAATCTGGGAGTGTTTTTGTCCATGCATGATCTGATACTGCCTGATTTTTTTTAACGGAGAATCCCAACTCATTCACTGCTCTAAAACACAGCCAAGGAAGTTTTCAAACGCTTCCTTGAAACTTTCTGTTTTGAGTGGGCAGATGGAGCACCAGTGGCACATGAAAGCTATCCTTTCATTAACATTATGTTAGCAGGATTGCTTTATCTTAAACCGGAATGCCCATTATGCAAGGCTATGTTTTTCAGAAGTGACACGAATGTTGCTCATTATAAAATGACCAACTTTATAACTGCTGACACGCCCATTTCAAGTCTGAAGGCACACTGGGTGGGCATGACATCAGCATTAAATCAATGCATGAGCTCCATGAATGAGATAGATGGAAGTCGATTGCCAAAGCAGTTGAAGGGTTGCTGGAAAAAATATATTCAAACATCCACTGCTCACATTTTACATGTCAATGCAAGCAAAATGAACAAGAAAAAAGCCAAAAAGAAGATAAATGTGTCCAGTTTGATTTCTGAATAACCTGAACCATTTTCTCATGTGTGGATGTGTACAAAAATAAAAAGAAGGGGGGGGGGGCATGTCGTACATTGACATCAAATGGCTCACTTGCACTGGGTGAAGGAAGAAGATTTGTAGGTAAACGCATGAACGCTCCTGCCCTGCTGTTTGACTGAGGCACATCAAGCTAGCTCCTTCACTACTACATGTTTTAACAGTCATACACATACGCACTCACACACTTGAAGTGAGAAAGCCTCAAAGAGTGTTGAGCACGCTAATTGAAAGCAGACCACCTCCATCCCTGTTTTTAAAGGTCCTGTCCTGACTGAATTCAGCTTGTGAGTGTATCTGCTGTGGGAAAACAACCACAAACCCCTTCATTTCTTATCTCTTCTCCATATCAGATTCATCCTTAACACCCTTCACCAGAACCTATTTACGACAATTCAGGGCACTTCCTGTTAATCCTGGTATACCAAAAAAAAGTTGTAATTCACCAACTGGAGGCTCATGTTCTAAATAGCTACAAAATGATTTACACCTGCATATAAACAAAAAAGCCCTGGCCAAGGATTCATTTTAGTTTCTGCCAATACATATTGAATCAGAACTGAAATAATGTCCATTTAGACAGTCAAAGTCAACAACACTGTAAAGCGACTCATTGTGCATATCATTTACATTTGAAAATGTCATTTGTCATGACAATTGAAAGAAAAATAATCTACTTTCATGTAAACCATACATATGTATTCACCCCATCCATTCTGGACTTCCAGCTGCTCCCGAGGCAACAGAGACCCTTTCCCTGGCATTATTATTTAAAGAGGGAGCAACTCTTGAGAACTACAATCTCTTTTTCAGGTGCCCTGGCAGCAACAATCATTACAAAAAAAAGAAGGAAAAAACATTATCAACACAGATATTAATATATACACATTTATAGCTTTACATATAAAAAGCACAAACGTCATCAAAAACAGCCAACATTAAGTTCTGAAGTTGCATGCGGAGCAACAGATGCTACTTAATATTTCAAGCAAGACAAGAAATCATCAGTAATGAAAAGATCTATATAACAACACATACATGTAGTGAGACCAGAGCAGCATATTTAAATACCATCTCACTTCATACTTTCAGTGAAGGGAAAAGAATCAAGTCTTGTGAGCAAAAACACAAACTTTCAGAGATTTTCATAAGGAAGTCCACCACTGTCTAAGGCTGGGTTCATATCATATATATTTTTAAAGTTCTATGAGATTAATCAAGCCACACTGCACAACATGAAATCAATGGACAATTCATTTACTGTCTGATTGAACATGAAAAGAAACAGGGCTATGACAGAATTGAACCTTCTGTTGTGTATTTCAGGAGAAACTGAGAAATTATTGTTTAGCTTGGAGAGAAAAGTCAAGCCTGTTGCCTTTAGTGATCATGCAGCATCCACTGATTCTACAATGGTATCGATACCAGCTGTCGACTGATGCACCAACCGCAGGCACCGATAATGAGATTAAAAATGTTAAATCAGTGCAACCCTACATGGTACCTGGAGAAAACCTGCACATAAACAAGGACATCCTTCCAGTCAACCAGCTGGTCGATCCCACGCCATCTCTGTTCATCTGCTGCATCCTCTCCTCTCTGCCTCAACTCAAACTCATTTCTTAAAGAAGTTATTTTTCACCGCCTGTTTGAAATCTTTCTTTCTCCCTGTTACCATTTGACACCCACATTTCTCCAGACTCAGTCTGCAGTTCACCACCCCCTCACCCTCGGATGGTTTGAGGTCAGCTGGCTCACGTGCCTTCGTCTCCTGCTGAAGCATGTGGGCTACAAATTCCACCATCTCATCGTTTCAAATTGCTTGTTTCCTGGCTCAAAGAGAGTGCAAGCACACGCACACAACTGGCCTCATGCATAAAAACGTGCTCGTACAACAGAGCAGGCATAATATCAGCATCAGAAGACTCCAGTCATGGAAGAGACACCATCAAACATTTTACCATTTCATAAAAGGCAGCAAAAGTTAGTATTACTTAAAACACACACGCACACACCTGGAGAAATATCTAGGTTAATTGTCAACAGACTGGTCTCTAGTGTGGGAATAAAAAGAATATCTTAGAAAAGCAGAGCCTCTCAACATGATGGAAGGAGATGCACAACAGAATAACCAATCTATAAATAATGAAATTACTCCAGAAAATCCTCCTCTGTGTAAAATTGCAATTGATTTTGAAAATCTTATCATCTACATCCAAAATATAATCAAAATATTCAAAGAATATGAAGTCTCACTGACATCTTCACTGAAGCAAAGCTCTTTTAAAATAGAAAGAAGCAAAGTGGAAAACTGTCCTGAAACTTTGGAAACCATCATGCTCTGGACTAAAGAGGAGAGGAACCAAAAGCCTGCATCTCTGATGGTATGAGAGGTTATTAGTGTCAATGGAAGGGGGCTTCCACATCTGGAAGGGAAACCTCAATGCAGCAAAACATTCTCATATCCACACATCTTCTTTTAGGGAAAACTTGCATCTTCCAGCAAGACAATGTCAAACCAACAACTGCATCCATTATAAAAGTACAGCTTTGTAGAAGACCTGCCTGTAGCTGCACCATGTCTGTCTGTGTGCACATACATGGCCTTAAACAAAGTGAAGGACTGAATAATGGTTTGTTGCTTTTGTTGTTTGTGCAATTAAACCTGAAATTCAAGGTAATGTGTCACATTTGCGCCATAAAAGGGGGTCAATGCAATTGAAGAACCCAAATGTGACATCACTCGCACAGTTGGTTGCAGACCTGCTCTGATCTTTGTTGGTGTCACTGGATGTTACTGGTTCTCTTTAAACACTGCTACAGAAGAAAGAGATTTATCAAAATAAAAATTCTTCAAAAAGATGCTGATCATTTAGTGTCACCCCAGGATGCTTAAACAAATGTTACCATATGAAGGACCAGAGTAAACTAGTACTTCACACTCTTCTACTGAACATCTATAACGAACTATAACTCTAATTAGATGATCCACTTGTGACTTTGGTTGTAGTGACTAAAGGGAGAAGGGAGGCTTTTGTTGACTGTGGGAAGTTTGTTTGCTCCATCACAAACCAGCTGAAGCCATATGCTGACATTAGTGTTCAGTTCCAACAGCAAGTGTCAGAAAAGCCGAAACATGCTGCTCTCCATGGCAGAGGAGTGAAAAGGAAATCCACTCCAACCTACCTAGTTTAACTCATTTGGCGTCGGGGGCAGGTTTAAGTCTGGATGACATGAGCAGCCGAAGCACACACCTATTTATGCCCACAGGATGTGCACGTACACATGAAAACAGCTGAAAATGAATATGATCAATCTGCTGCAAAGGTTGGTTTTTTTTGTCCAGCTAACATCTCTTAGTCAGACACTTGTAGTTGGCCACATACCAACACTTTTATAGAAACTGGTAGAAATCTGCTGCCAGACACAAAACCATGACTGTGTCGTCATCTGCAGCAAAATCAATAAATAAGCAAAGAAATTTAAAATGGCTGTTTGCTCTCCATCGCATTTTTTTTTAAAGGCTTATTTTTGTCATTTTGTTTTTTTTCTTGTACATCTTCATAGCTAATGATGCTATAAGTGCTGCATTTAAAGACTACACATAAAATCCAATGGTTTTGTTGTGTTGTCTGAGCAAAACACAAAGCAACTGCCATCAGGAGCATCTGTTGTCATTTTAAGCTGGCAAAGCAGTCTAAGCCGGAGGGTCATCACAGAGTTTTTCCTTTAGGAATACAACTAAAACCTGACTGCCAGCAGGAGCGTCAGCATTTTAAAACCCTTTATGGGTATTTTTATCTTCTGGACAGTGGGGTTAGGAAGATAAATCTGCTTTTGAAGCACTTGTATGCATGCACACAAACACACATACACACACAACACAGCAAAAGAAAAATAAATGCACACAATCCCCAGCAATAGCTGGGAGGTGCAGCGCAGTCTGAAATTTTTTGCAGAAACCAGACCTTGTTCATTTGTAGATCCCTCCTCATCTGTGCGCTCACATGTGTGCCCTCTGGTTCTCTCTTCCCATCAAATATCTCTGTGTGGGATCTTCATTCACAAAACAAAAGTCACCATTGATTCATTCAGCTCGTTGTCTTCCTCAGTTCAACCTGGGGTCAGTCTATGTGAGTCTGGCAACAACGACACATTAGAAAGGCTTCACTATCACCTCAGCTTTAATTCATTTTAGACAAAGACATCTGGTGTCACCACACATGGGAATTTTCATTTCCAACAACTTAACTTAAACTGATCAAAGTCAAGAGTGCTCTGACTAAGTCTGACCAAGTACCCGCCTGTTATCTGTATCTGCATTCTGCTTTTTGTAGTCTTTTTATTTACACTGCGGCGACATGAGCACCATTCAATTCTATTTGATAGTTGATTTATTATGTACTAGGACAACTATTCTTTGACAGAAATTACAGCGGAAAGTCTGTAAAAATGGTCATAGCTTGTGTGACATAAATGAAAATAAGAAAGCATTGTTCCAAGGATCTTCTCTTTGTTCTGTATTTGTTAATTGTCCATGCTCAATAAAAAACAAACAAATGGTCATAACTGGTGAAAAGAATTATCTCCTCCACCCTTTTGATAAAACAGATGCCCTTGTGGCTTTACGCATACCATGATAATCACAACTATTGTTGGATTTAGCCCGTTTTAGATAAAATGGCAAAGGGCAACCACTAGAGGAAGTAAGTCAAACAGGATGCAATCAGAGTTCAATAAAAATGCCACTGTAAAGAGTAGTATCAGTGTGAAGCAGTGCACGTGTGATCGTCTGTGCTCAGTCACAGTGATCCTGGCCGTTACGAGCCAAAACCATGACTGCTGGTAGCCAGAGGACGTACTGGATCCTCTGGACTTAACCACTGCCTCTATGCATATGCACCTAAACTAACCACACAGGAACACTGTCCAGCACTTTCAGAGAGGCTGAGATTTGAGATGGGAGTGCACGCTGGTGGGAGGAGTGCAGGGCACGGTTACAGAGTCATGTCACCGCACTTTTTTCTTTTTTTTTCCAGTCTGACAGCACAGCAGTAAAGGTGACTGTGGAGGCAAAGTGAAGCAGTAATGACACCAGTGAGCACTGAAGCTTCTCAGCAACCATAAACAACCTGAGAAAACATCACACAGATATCGATCGTTTTACCTTTTCCACCACAACCAAAGCAATCAAATAAAAGACAAACAAGAAGTAAAGAAAATGCCAAGAGTGGATGCATAAACAGCACTGACAGCAGAAGACCAGATACAACACATGATCTGCAGTCATCCCGCTGAGAGGACACCTCAGTTCTGAAGGGCTTCAGCACCACCACAAATGGATCTGTTGACAATTAACTGAGATCACTGACAGCAGGATAACATCTGCAGGGCCAGGGCTCGCAGCACTAATGTGGCTGCAGTAGTGTTTAGTGGCAATAACACTTTCAGGAGTAAAACCTCAAGTTGATATTTTAAAATATCTAAAATTATTCAGATGCATGTGTGACGCGCACACTAAAAGCCACTTTCAGTAGCTGCAGAATTATAGAAGCTATAATAACGTCCAATGTTCTGAAACCTGAAAATGTATACAAAAGTTACAAAGGAAACATTATTCTCTGCATCGACTTTCCTCAAGGACTTTGACAAAACAACCATGTCACTTTGTTGTGAGTAGCACCAGCCTAAAAATACATCCCCGAGTGAGCTGTAAAACTCTGCAGGGTGCTATGACATCACAGACTCTAACCAGGGAACAGTCATCCATATTCCACGTCTTTATGTCCACCTAATTTCATGTCTTTGTGCACTGCAATGTATTTTTGTGTTTTCTACATAGATTCCAATAATGAATAAGAACTCATTTGAAAAAGGGGATGGAGTTGAGCTGCTGCTTAAAGCAGGTCCGATAAAAAGAGCTAGACAGAGCTGGCTGAAGAGCTGGGATTTTGTGCAAAATGTACTGAATGTTTCATTTAGACCGCAGGACAGTATGTAAACCCTAACCCTAACCCTAACCCTTTTAAAGAAGAAGAAAAAAAAACAAGATCAGTTGTCTCCTTTAAGTCAGATGGTATTTCTTATTCGTAAAACATGCAGACACTGAAACGGTCTCCCTTCATCATGCCAAAGCTGTTTTGGAGCCGTGAAATACTGGAGAAAGGTGACACATCGTCCTTCCCGGCCTTAATGAAACTCCAGCTGCAGTGCAACTCTGTGATGTCTGCAGAGGTGAAGCCTGATGAAAGGGCTTCCAGAGACAGCACTCCTGCACGGCGCTGCATCTCAGTGACATGCAGAAATGATGTGAATGACAAACTGGCACACTTGGAATTGTCAAAGAAGTCTCTGTGATTAACAGACAGATATTCAATAATGATATACAGTAAACAGTCATGTTAGTACGTTTTGTGCAAAAAGGTATAAATCATCTGACTGTGTTGTGTGTTACAAATAAATTACAACCTCAGATGAATAACATGTAAAACCTATTTCATTGTTGCACTATTATTTTTTGTTCACCGAAGTTGAAGCAAAAAACTAAAATAATTGTGAGCAATATTAAATACTTCAATAGAATTTAAGAGGTTAAGTTAAACCAGATGCTGCTAATCATGAGCCCTTGGTGAACTGGTAGAGTGTGAAGATCTCAAAAGAAAAAAGAAAAACCTAAAAACCTGATGTTTTGGCAGTTTGCTGATCAGGAACATTCAGGTGTGTAAAAACACAGCACCCAGAAGGCAAGACATCAGCATCAGTCTAAAAGAAGCAATAGTTCCTGCACAACAGCATGGAAAGGATTATAAAACCAAATTCAAAGCAATGAGGAACAGTTATTCACAGGTGGAAAACATTCAGGACAGTTCCAGCAGTGCACGTCTCAGCAGATTTACCCCAAGATCAGATTGATTTTTGTTTTCTTTTTGTACATCACAACATAACACAAAGCCAATTCAAGGGGTACATCTCTGGGTGAACAAGCCTCAGGATGTTAAATCTTAAATATTGATGACAATATAATTAAAAGACTGAACAAGGACAGTTTGTTTGGAAGAGCTTTGAGGATTGAGCCCAAAAAGAACATGGAAGCACAACCAAGGTTCACAAAACTGCATCTGCACACAGCATCTTTGTGATTTAAAAGATATATTAACAAAAATAAATAAAAAATAAGCTACTACAGCATAGACCAGAATACAAGACATCCCATTTTTTCAGATACATATTTTAGAATAAATAAATACATTTTATTTTGTCTTAGTAAGACTTTTTTATAGGAACATTCAGGACGCTGCTCTGCACCACCAGTTGTGGTAGAAGTGTTAATAAATGTATTTACAAAGGAAAAAAGATGTTTTATATCTAGTCAATGCAGTATTTATGGTAATTCAGTGAAAAATTCACCCAAATAATTACATTACTTTGGTTAGAAGTTCTGAATAGTCATATTGATCAATTTTTCATTGATTGCCCAGCCAAAGTGCTAAAAACGTCTAAAATAAATCCTGTGTGCTGTCATCAAAAAAAAATAAAATCATTAATGTACTGGTTTTGGTGTGGATATTGAAAAAAAATTATAAGCGACATCCAGCCCAAGATGTGCATTAATGTCCTCAAAGAACTGAGGCAAAGCTGAGCAGCAGTAACCCTTCCAGGAGAACATTTAGCACTGACCACGTAAAGTAAAGAGTAATGAGGGAGTACTAACTTTTGGACATGACTCGAGACCAGCACACACACACACACAAACACAAATACTATAAAAAGAGTAGCATGTTAAGTTTCTTTGAGTGTGTGTGTGTGTGTGCGCGTGTGGTGCAAATGCATGTGTTTGGCAGCTTTACAGACATCTGCTGGAGGTCAAGTTTCAGTCGGTGTGGAACCAATCAATGGAGCCAGCAGTAAAACACCCCTCCCTCCTTCATCTGCACACACACACACATGCACACACACACACACACACACAGAGAGAGAGAGAGGGAGAGAGCAAGCAATCACAAGTCAAGTATGAGGAGTTATCACGAATACTCAGACTGGTCCAAACACACCCACCTTTTACACAACGCTCCACTTTCAAGTCATTATTTGCTGACAAATCCCATCATACAAGCCAGTAATCACACACTCACCCACCCACACTAAATGCACGCATACTTGAAAGTCAGCAGGCGAGCTCAGCACACAGACACACACGTGTGGAGAAGGAACCTTGCCCCAGATTCTCAAGGAACAATCTCATGTTACATCTGTGGTCTGGCAGGTCTTTGTGAAAGCGGCACTGAAGTAAGTCAGGCCAAGACGTCCAACCCCACAGAGGGAATACCTCCCACTCCACAGAGACAATACTTCCCACAGCCTCCCACAGAGGCTACTGCTTCTACGGGCCAGTTTACATATGCATTCATATTTTCACGTTTATTTACATTTCTGGTCATTTAGATTTTCCACTCACTCAAAATCAGGCCTTTTTCCAGGTGCCGTGTTGAATTACCATTGTTGTGCTCAGAGGTCATAAAGTGACGAACCACATTTGTGCACTAAAAGTGCAGCACACCAATATTATGATCATAAAGCAGCGATATGACGTCTCATTTTCTGCAGTTGAAGCACTGAGGGACACGAGTTTGTTCCAAGATTTGTGCAGGTATTTTTTAAGGATATTAGAAACAAAGACAACAACAACAACAAAGACGACCCAAAAAACAAAAAGAATGACAATGTGTAACACAGAAATAGCTTGAAGTCCAGGGAAAAACGGACAAAACACAATGATGAAGATGACAATGGCAAAGACATCACAGCAGTTGACAACGAAGAAGACAGCGAAGACGACAAAGAACACAGCAACAAAAAAGAAAGGAGGAGGAAAAACACAGAGGACAAAGTCAGAGACAATAACGCAGGTGACAAAGACAAATGAGAAGGAAGACAAGAAAAGAAGATGACAGAGAAAACAAGGACAATGGACAAAACTGATGAAGATGAAGCCAACAAAAATGATGAAGACAAAAGACAACAAAAAATAGAAAAGACAGAATGGGGCCCGAATAAAAATACTACACACTAAAAAACATCTTATGTTCATAGTTACCTTATTTAAATTTAAAAAAAACACAGTCTAAAGCTATACGAGTAAAAGGAAGGAGTGTGAAGAAGGCATAATAGTACTGCTGTAAAGTCAACAGAAACTTTGGACTTCTCACACTCTCACAGCCACACACACACACACACACACACAGATGTGAAAGCAACATGAACAGGAGACACTCAGGATGAACTTTACTGGTTTCATGTTCTCCTCCTGTTGTCGTTGTTGTTGATGAGTCAACATTAGAGAGCAGAGCTGAAATTAAGTCAGCATTCATGAGCTCCATCAGCCTTCAGGACTGAACTACTACAGCCACACCTTACTACACACGCTTGTCAGGATGTGCGACGTTCAGACACCCCCAACACGCCGAGCGTCTGCAAGGCCTCAAAGTCAGCTCCAACTCTGCTCAGCATCTGCTGGTCTGACCTGCAGAACTGTTGTAAGGCCGTCACAAATCACTACGGCTCAAAGATGACTACAGAATAAATAAGTTTACCATGAAAAACAACAGAATTCACTTGCAAATAAGAAACAGCTGAACTAACAACATAATACTTATGTTTAGAAAAGTTATCTTTCCTTTATTAATTCAGAGAAACAGCTAAAATCTGGTTCTATCCGCCCATCATGGAGGCTGATTAACTCTGGTCAGTAAATCAATTCCCTCTGTGTGCATGTATGTTGGGACAGAGAAACGAGTCCAACGAACTGGCTTAGCTGAGCTTCTAAACTGTGCGTGTAAACTTATCCATTCAAGCTCAGAAGTTTACAGACAGCATGGCGACCTCAATGTAGCTGTACAGAGCATAATGAAACTGCACTGACATTTCTGAACGCTGCAGTACACGGTTCACAAATGTGTGCTGTGTGAAGCATGCTTAGAAACACAACTGCAAACAGAACTGATGAATGCAACAACATTTTAACAGCGCTCTCAAGGGAAACATCAGACTGCCATAGTTAATTCATGTCTGATAACCGCTCTGCTTTTACTACTCAGTTATAAGTTTAAGGCTTTATAAGATCTCCTAGCTATGAAAGCTTCATTTACATGAAGTTATTCAAAGGTGCACTTACAGAGGTAATTGTAATAATTTAAAAAAAAAAAAAAAAAAAAAAAAAAAAGTGCTTTTCCCAGCCAAGGCAGCAACTCCCTCTGCAAAAAAAAAAAAAAAAAAAATCAGATAAGTGATGAAGCACTTGTTAGTTTCACAAGACGGGGAAACGCTGAAGGGGTGAGCACGGACTCTGGACTTTGAGCACATTGTTTGCACCATTTACTGAAAAACTAAAACAGAAAAACGTTTCAGTCAATCAAAACAAATCAATGACAAGAATGAAAGCAAAAAGGATTCCAATCTTATTTGTGTTGGACTTTCTTCTCAGCTAACAAGAGTTAACTTGTTTAATTACTGTTCACATTCCAGCTGACATACATCAAATACTTTGTTACCTCAGCCAAGTCAGTTTTCAAGTCCAGTACTCACTGTCGGGCCAAAAGAAAAAGCCACCACATGAATTTAACTGAGCAAACAAGTCAGAGCCTCCTGTTGTTTAAGTTCTGCAGTGATGACTCTTTTTCACTTTTGTCCTGCTGCTGAATCCACACTGATGTGGTTGGCAGCTTCTGACTCCTCAAACAACCATGAAGACGCATCCTGTGGTCCTGGAAAAGATTTTCCTCTGTTTTCTAAGGGTCAGATTGTTGGTCTGCACCAAGCAAACAAAACAAATGAGCAGATTGGTCAAACTGCATTGAGCCGTTACAGATGGGCCTTTCTGTGCAGAACAGTTCCATCTTTTCCAGGTCTCCGTGTGTCTGTAAACTGACATTTTCTGGAAAGGCCTAATTTCAGATTCCCTCTTTTTCCCAACTCCCGGGTAGTCTCGGGTAGCACCACCGCTTCTTGTCTGGCACCACCATCGATTTCTGAGCTCCCTCTGACACATTCTGATGGTGGTGCAGTCAGACCTTCATTTTAATAATTCTTTTCTACCTATTTTCAGCACCAATCTACTTCCGTGCGACTTGTGTTAACTCATACCCTCACTTCACGCCCAATCAGCGCTATCCAGGCGCTGGTAGAGCTGGCCGATTCTTCATTTACTCAGGTTAATGATCCGAATCTTCTAATCACAAGTCCGACACCTCCACTAACATGGTTTATATGAGTCCTCTAGCTGCTAACGCTAGTGGTCAGTGGGTGGCACCGGCGGAAACACCGTGGACTGACGTGGTTTTGCCGAGATTCACTCCAGTCATTGATTTAAGTAAATCATAAGTTAGCCCTTCTAAACCGGAGCTGTTGGTGACAGGAAATGACGTACATTTCTCAAATTACCATAACTCTTCGACCGTTTATGCTATCGATGTAATTCCAAAGCTGAGAAATGCAGCTTTGCGCTGATATACACACGATACATTACTGTTACTATTTTTGAGGTTTTGCACATTTTTGTTAGCATTTTCAATGCTTGTTTGTGATAGTTTTTCATAAAACTGTTTAAAATACTTCTTTAGCTTTTGTTCTTATAATTATTGTTTGTTGTCTTTATTTCTAACTTTGCAAGGTTGTTATTTGTGGTCAAATCTCAAAAAAGGGAAAAGTAAGTTGTGGGGGTGGGGGCACTGGCATCACTGTGGTCTCAAAATCTGGGGAGAAAATGCTGAAAAGGTGTGAAAAAGGAGAGCTTGCTTGTGTATTTTAAGTGCATCCCCTCATTCTGCAACCGAGTGAGACGTCTGGGAAATTCTAGCGACATAATGATTACCTTTTCATGTGCAACACTATCACGGTAGAAGGAAACACATTTGTTAGTTTGCTTGTACTTTCATTAACTCTCTGTGCTGATGACCTGAGGCATCTTAGCCTGGTCAGGTCAAGGTTCAGGAGCATTACATGTGGGGGATGGGGGGGTCAGCTGGCTAGCAACAGTGGTTCAGGGAGCACAAGGCATCATTTTCACACACGGACTGGTCACCACAGACCTCAGCTCTGCCAACAAGTGGTCTGACTTGGAGAAAAATTGACCTATGCAACTGCAAATGTGTTCCATAATCCAACAACAGTGTTTTTGTTTTTTGTTTTTTTAGTTAAGACATTGTACAGAGCAAATGACACATAGTTTACCCTCCTTTTTAAAAAAAATAAAAACAAAAACAAAATAACACCCAAATCCACAAATCACCAGTGCTCAAAATAATTCTCTAACACAAGATGGTGACAAAAGAAAATCTGAAGTTAAAGAAAAAAAAAAAGGAAAAACCTCAAACTCACATGTGACTCCTCAGGTCCACATAATACATTCTCTATTAATTCCTTGTTTGCACAGTGAGGGCAAATGTCAAACTGTTCAGGTAACACTGGTGTCAGCAGATGCAGAAAAGAAGGAACGAGTGGAGAGTTAACACTATACCATCTGGAAAAGGTTAGCTCGCTGTTGAACAAACAGAGAGGAGAAGGAAAAAAACTTTTTGCTTCGCTGTGTGGACAACAGAGCTCTTTTATATTCTAACGGGGCTCCACTAACTTTTTCCACTAGCAGTACTGGAGGCGCTCAGGAAATCTTGGAGTGCCAGCACAAAACTTACCAGCACAGCTTACATCGAACTTAGCAGTCTTTTCATAACTCTTCCAACTTTCCTGTATTTTCAGAACAAATAATCCAGTATCAAGAAAGCAAACATCTGTTCTATTTTAAGAGATGTTGAAAGTTAAGTATGACACTTAAAATAATGAATCACAAACAACATATCAGCTGCTTCCTTGAAAAATAAAACATTTCTTCTTTTTGCCAAAGCATTGATAAGATATGATTGACAGAGGAAATATTACCCTGCTGATGTGTATGTGGACTTTGGGGTGTGGTGTGTCATTTCAGAGGGACAGTTTCTGCTTGAAGACAGATTTTTTTTCAACTATCAAATGTGAGTCATGAATGAATGAAGCTGCAGGTCTTGGACCTGCTGCATTTTACCGTCAGTGCTGCTAGCAGACATGCAGAGGTTCATTCAGTGCATCCGTCTCCTCACAGTTAAGCAATCCTGCTGCTGCTGCACGTTTCACATTCAAGTGTGACTCTGCAGACTAGTTTTCCAACAGAGTAGTACATGGACTACATGGTCTTCTTTTTGTTAAATATCATTATCATATAACCTGCGCAAGATTTCATGTCAAGGTAAGGACATCTTTGCCTCTTTCAAACTTCAATTCGCTGACATCTGGAACTGCAGGCAGCATGATTCAACTATTTTAAAGTAACAAAGCAACAAGTGGATGTAGCTATGTAACCAGTGCAGTGATGTCTGTTGGAGAATTATTATTATCCAGTGTCTACAGCAGCAGACATCAGCTTCATGTAAATGTAAAATGTCAAGTACAACCACTGTGTCTGGTTAGGAGTCTGCTGTTAGAGCTGAACATTTCTTTACCTCTCCATCATTCTCATTCAAATTATGAATTTTAAGGTCATTTCTGTCTACATATGTCATATTTATTCATATATCCAGATATTGTGTTTATATATTCAGAATCTGATCAGGTCATCATTTTAAAAAAAATGATGTAAAAATTTGCTTAATTCAAATAAACATTTGTTAGATCATTTACAAAATGCATTGTGTTAAATTAACCCATAGGTGGCATCACATGTCACACAGATGTCCACACCTTACATCTTGTTCCCATACCACTCTGACAATCAATCAATCAACAAACAAACAAATGAATTAATTAACCACTGGGAACCCTGTTCTAGTTTGTAAACACAGCTGTTTTAGTGTAATCTGGATGAAATCATTCACATTTAGAAATGACAACTCTCAGAGAGCCTTTGCAACAGTGCAAACTATAACTTGGAGAGGGTGTGGCGTGCTCTGATGAAGCATGCTTTGCTCCTGTTGGTCATATGCATCCTTCCCTGATTCACAAAGCCAATGTCATGTGACCACCACTGGGAGACAACACACAGACCAATCTCAATGTCAGGAGGAAACTAAACTATTCTCAGAGCAATCTGCAGTAGTTTGTAATGAGGTGGTGATCTTTTCCAACATGGCAAAACAATGCCAGTGTGGACATGGATCAGTTTTGCCCAACAGTCTTGGGGAGTCAGACCAGTCTATCCTTGTAGAGGGTCTCTGAGAGGACTTAAGGCTGATCCATCCTCCACAAGAACAGAGAAATTTGTTCTTGTTCTGCTTTGGGAATTCTTGCTGCTTGTTCTTGACACATCATCTCAGCAGAACTTTTTTCTCGTGTGGTGTCCAAGAAATGTTCTGTGACTGGTCAGAAAAATGGAGTGGGAGTGGTTAATACGGAAACGTGGAAGTATGGTCAGTGCTGAAAATTTGTTGATTTTTATCGTTAAATCTGGCAAGTTTCCAAATCCTCCTGATGACTTTTGTCAAAAGTGACGATCGACAAATTTAGGAACTTTTTCCGGTGTTTTGGTAGACTAATGTGAAAGCACATATCGCCCTACTGTCCGTCATGAACAGCGGGTGCCCCTGCCTGTCCTGCAGCACTCCCAGGTTTTCAGCCTCCCAGCAGCCTCTGCTGCACTCCCAGCTCCAGTCAGAAGGCAGATACGAACCATAATGTGTGCAGACTGAAAATGAACCACCCTGGCTTCCAGAGCAGAGCAGGGTTTAAAATGTACGTTTCTTCCCGTCTATCCAAAAAAAAATGTTGAAGGGGTTATAATTATGGCAAAAAATATTCATGTTTTACTGTGACTTATAGGCTTGATACACTAACATTTAGCAAAAGAGGAGGAAATTGATTTTGAAGTGGGAAGGTCTTTCTAGAAGTTCTGCACTACAGTTTCTTGTGAAGTAATGTCCCAATCAGAACAAACTTTGCTCCTGTCCTTGCCACCTCAAGAACAAATTTCTTTGTTCTCGGGGCGTTCGCATCAGCCTTAAACATGATGACGACAGAGCTGAGACATTGTCTGGATGGCAGACAGCGGTGGTTTGAATCCATCTTTGTCCTCCAGGTTTAATTAAAGACTTGGACTTCCAGGGCGATCTCTCAGGGACTGCGGTAGATGAGGTCCATCTCATTCACAGATGTTAAGAGACAACTTGCTCTAATGATAAAGGAAGCTGTTCAAGAAGTAGTGGAGTGTTTGAGTTCACTGGTTACTCTCAAATTCTGCTTGAAAACAGCAACAATCACTAGATTCCACATTTATTACATTGCCGTCTCTCCTGCTGGCTAGTGAACGCATCACTCTGACTGGCTGTAACGCTAACCAACGGCGTACAGACACAGCTCTGCTCGGGTTAAGATCCAGCCTAAATTTGCCGCTGCCACTCTGCAGCAGGAACAGAATCAGAGGGTTGTCAGAGAAAAACTGTGTCCTGCGATGGTTCTTGCCACTTTCATCAACATAATGTTTAATTTTTCAAAAAATCTCCCAACTAGCTGAAAATATAACTCCATGTTAACAAAGCAATGATAATGAGCTAGTCTGAATTTATTTTATTTTTTCCTTTTCCCTCACAAACAGAAGGAAAAGCACAAGCAAGGCTGACTAGTTCATAAATGTTCATAATTAAAAATCATCAATGTAATTTTAAAAGTCAGCATATCACTCTGTCCCAAGAACAAGACAAAATTTCAGATTCCCTTCCTTGCTCAAGGACTAGTCTCATTTACAAGGAAAAGAAAAAAAACCTCTCGCATCAGTAAAGCATACAGTCGGGTGGAAACGTTAACATCCTGTCTTGTAAACGTATTATCAAGTAAAAAACAACAACAACAACAACAAAATCTCAGTCCAACATCATCTCTTTTTCTTGTTTAATGATTGTTCCATTATTTATTAACCCAAAATGAAGCAAAACCAGACAGAATTATTTAGCAATCCTAAACACCTCACTACTTCCACAGATTCAAGAGGACAAGCTGAAGCTAGCTGTAACTGTTGCTGCTCGTCGCTGTGCAAAAGGTTATAGAACCATTACTACCATCAACAATTTTTTACCTTTCAACAATTTGGAGTTTCAAGTTTTACAGTGAAAAGATTATTTACAAGTGGAAAAAGTTAGTTTTTGCAGGAGTGGGTGTCCCAGCAAATTCTCAAGGTCAGACCCTGAAGTACTCAGAAACACAGGAGTTGCCTCCGAGTTTACAGGCCTCAATGAGCTCGTTAGATGTTTAAGTCCACGAGAGCACAATTACAAGACGACAGAACAAGTACAGCTTATTGAAGGGTTGACAGTAGAAAGCCTCTTTTGTCCACAAAAAACACAGAAGCAGAACTGAAGTTTCTAAACTGCGTTCAAACAAACCACGAGACTGTACGACTGGCTATGATTGGCAAAAACTAAACAGCTTTTCAAGCCCAACACCTCATAGCCAATGACAAGTACAGCGGTGGTGGTCTGATGATCTGGGACTGTGTTGTGGTCACAGGACCTGGACACCTTGTGGTCACTGAGTAGGCCGTGAACTCTGCTGCATGCCAGAGTAATCTGGAGACAAATGTGAGGCCATCTGTCTGACAGCTAAAGCCTGGCTGAAACTGGGTCATGTTGCAGGACAATGATCCCAAACACAGCAGCAAAGCTATACCAGAATGTCTGAAGAATCAAACAAAAGGTCCAGACCTCAACCTGACTGAAATACTGTGATGGGACCTGAAGAGACCTGTGTACCACTGAAAGTCCAAAAACCTCAAAGAACTGAGGCAGTGTTGTGAAGAATGCACCAAAATGAATAAACAACATGTAAGAGACTAGTTTGAGTTATTGCTTCTTCAAGTGGATCCACAAGCTGCTGAAAACTGGGGGTACTTAGTATTGCCTATGAGTTTTCTCCACGTTTTTTTCCCAAAGAGGAAAAAAGAAATAAATACAGAGTTATGTCGTTATTCGCCTGAGGTATATACGACACAAAGACCTAGGATTATTATTTAATTATGTTTTTACCCCAAAAAAAAAACTGTTAGAGAGGGAGTAGTAAAGTGTCACACATAACTGTACAGGTGGAGAAAAGCGTCTCTTTTCACCGCTTTGCTCAGAGTTGCTTCTGCATTCGTGGTATGTGTGTTGGTATGCTTGCAGCAGAGAGCCCACACAAGCTGCCGAATAAAATATACAAACGGACGCGTTCATAAATTGCTCCTAAATGCTCAGAGCATCATTTGAACTGTTGACATGTCGTGATTGTGGTTTGTGAGCAGACAGAAGCTGAGATCTGCTGTACGTCTGCCTGGTTTTCTGTTTTCTGTCTCTGCGCTGCTGTACGAGGTTGTAGTCTGGCGCTGAAGGAGTTAACTTCTGTGCAGTGGGTGAACTCAAAGGAACTGGCATTCACGTGGCTAAGCTGCTGTTGCTATGGGAGAAAGGCCAGACAGAAGAGAAAGAAATCTCTCTCTCTCCGTCTCTCACATTCCCATTTTCTCCCCTCTCCCTCCTCCCCCCTCCCTGTCGTTCCCTCTCTGCCTGAGAGCCTGACTAGCTGGAAAACCAAACCACTAATAAGACTACATCGCTCTTGAACTCCCTCCCTCTCCTTCTCTTCATTTTTCAAATAGCATTCACCTTTTGCTTTCCCTTCAGCTCTCTAAAACATCACTGTCGCTTCCTTCATCTCTCACTCTCTGCTCTGCCTCTATCCATCTCTCCTTGTGTTTCTGTAATATCAAAACGCTGGTGAGTCATAAACCAGCAGCACAAGGGCAGAATCTGCCAGGAAGACAGTTAAAAAAAAAAAAAAAAAAAAAACTAACTGCAGCCACAGTTTCTACCAGCTTTTCTTTCTCATGTAATTTCTTTTTTTAAATCCACAGAAATGTTTGGCAGTTGACTTGTCTGGAGCATTCAGATGTGTTAACAAAATATCATGAGGGAAAAGACATCAGCAGTAATCTTAAAGAAGCAACTGTAGTTGCCAACAAACCTTGGAAACGCCATCTCTAAACTATCTGCAGTCTCTTCTGTCTTCTACAGTGAAAAAAAGTTATTCCTAAGTGGATTTTTACCATTTAAAGCTGCCAATGTTCCCAGGAGTGGACAGTCCAGCAAGTTCTCCCCCAAAGTCAGACCACAACATGCTCACAATCAGGTTCTGCACAGTATTTGGTTTGTCACACCTCCTACTGTCAAGCATGGCGTTGAGGTGAACCTGGACAACCTTTACGCTGCTGATCAGCGGGTGGGGTTGAATGCGTCGTCAAACTGCTGCTGAAATATCCAGGAAGATGGTTATTTGTTGTGTTGGCCAGCTAACTGTTAGTAACTACGTTCAATGGAGAATTAACTACGCTCAATGAAAGGAGACATGATTCTCACTCCACAGTAGTCGGCTCAGCTCAACCTTTGCCAGACAGCTCAGACCTGCCGCGACGCATGGAGGCCTACAGCGAGTCAGTGACAGACAACCTCATTCAAGGCTCACATTCAAGTCTATGGAGACGGACGCAGACACCACACCCAACGTTTCAGTGTGAATGCAGCGTTAGTCTTTGAGGGGATCATGAACTCCTCTGTATACTAGATGATTCTAGAGTTACACCTGAGGTCATTTGTTTGACAGCTCAAACTGGATCAACCCAATGACCCAAGACACAACAGCAAATCTACATCAGAACATCTGGGAGAATACAAAATAAATAAACCAACAAAGTTTTGGAATGGCCTCATCCAGAGCTCTTCACTCCAGTCCTCAAGGACTGCCATCCAGCATGTTTTAGATGTTTCTCTGACCAACCAATAAGAACACACCATGAAATAATATAAACATAACAGCGTCTACACAGCATAGCAGCCAACCGGAAGCTCAAATAAAGAAGATACACACTTATTTTATTTCTTTTACTTATGCATCACAATGACAATGGCAACTTTAGAGTCTGAAATACAACTGTCGTAGCTACACTTCAATGTATATTCAATCGCACAGTGTAACATGCTGTTCATTAACTGCCTATGGATTTCACATCATGCAATATGGCTTGAATTACTCTTCTAAGACTGTAGCAGTCATACAGTATGAACCCATCATAAGACAGCAGCCCTCAAGAACTGGAACTGAAGAGACCTGGACTAAACAAAGTCCAGACATCAGTTTGAGATGTTGTTGTTGACCTTAAAAGAGCAAATAAAACCTCAAAAGTCAAAGCAAAAGGGAAAAAAAAATAACTACATTCATTTATGCCTAATGAAAAATATCTTTTATTGTAGCTGTTTGGCATCTGTCAACAAAAGAAAGAAGAGTAGCACACTGCTAATTTGTTTGTACTAGAGCTAGAGAAAGATTTATGGATTTGAGAAACAAAAAGCCTTCAATAATAACAGAACCATGAGAATACTTTTAGAACCTTTAACTCAACTTCAAGCAAAAGTCAAAGATTACAGTGATGATGTTAGACTCAGTTCCTCATTTAGCATAACTGATGTAACATAGAGACATAATTGAAAGAAATAAGTCAACCATTCAGTGGGATTTTGTGTTGGAGAAATTGGCTTAGGCAAAAGAGTGTGACACCAAAGGAGGGACATCCACACGTCCATGATCAGGTGGGGGGGTGCTCGTTTACGCGCCCTCAGTCTAGCAAGGAGCATGAGAAGGAACGAGTTATTAATGTGGTCAAGACAAACTGAGGACTGAACAACAGCAGTGGATCAGAGAGGGAATAAAAACAAAACTTTCAAGGATTAAATGCTATGCAATGCTATGCGTTTGTTTGCCAACTAGTCACACCCGTCGCACAGCTGATGTATCCTGCATGCTATCACTACCAGGTAAAATTCACCATGAAGTATTAAGTATTACTGTAGGAGATGTTCACGGCCATCAATAAGTGATGCAATCGGTTTATTGCAAAAGGAGGCAGAAAACAAAGTAAAGGTAATGCCCAGATATGTGTATTCAGGCTCAGTACTATAATATACACAAGCAGCGCGCCAAATGTCAAGATAAAAGCTCAGGTTGTCCCATAGAGACAAAACACGACTCAATCACCAAGCGACTAACTGAACACCTCGTAAAAAGATGACAATGTGGCAGGCCACAGAAAGCCAGAACTAGCCACCAGCCGCTACATGCTACAAAATGTAGCAGCCATCGGTTTGTGAGATTCCAACAATGAATGAAGACACTCTGAGCTGGCAGTCAAGGAACAACAAAAACAATTTCACTTTCTACTTGGTCTGAATTCTGTTTTTCCTTTGCCATTTCACCATCCATTAACACATGTCATGTCACCCCTGAGTCTGTGTCAAATCCACATCGTTTTTTGCTCCATTTCTGTTAGCACTCACACAGAAAGACATGGCAACGACCGTCGTTTCTATGGCCCACAATTCTTAAACTTGTCATTTACATTTGTTGTCCAGTATGATGTTCTATAAATGACAAAAATTGGTGGTCAAGGGTAATCCAAGAAGAACAAATATCAACTAAAGTGAAGATTAAATGCATGTTTACCCATCAGACATGAGGTTCAGCAACAGAGTGCCTTTAGTCAGAAGCTTCTTCAGATCTGCAACACAGACAGTGACCAACCGCTAGAGGAGATCCTTCCTGTCCACAGCTACAACCTGCGAGGATGAACCACTGAAGACTTTAATAATGACAAGGCCTGATGACCTAATCGTTATAGTAGTTAAAAATAATACATTTTTTTAAATTTTATATTTGAATTGACCTGAACTGCAACATTAATGACTCCACCCATCTGAAAATGCCACAGCTACTCCAGTTTAGCATTCACCACCCGGTGGACTCTGTCACCCAGCCACGGCTGTGATGAAAGAGCTGCGGTGTATATGAAATATTTACAGCTCATAGACGTACATCCAGACAGGTGTTCATTACAAATGTCCAAACTCTAAAAACTATTATGTCACAGTGTGATTTCATATTCCCACAAAAGAATCATATTAGCTTTTCAACAATGCAGTTATGTAAAACATAACACTAGCTGGTGGTAATATGAATAATATACGAATACATCACATATAGTTAGTGTTATTAAAAGAAAAACAATTGGATAACAACTGGTTGTTAAATTTTTACCAGGACAGACCTCAGTGAAGAAACGTGATCTTTAAGATCATCTGATAACAACTTCAAAGACCTTATAAAGTACTACGAGGTACTTTGCTATGTATGTCGATTCACAAACAAATTTAATCCTGCTTTGAAACAATAAGACCTTCAAAAAAGGGTTTTAAATCATCAAGGGTGGGAATGGGAAAAGTTAGAACATTGCTAATGGATATAATTGTGAATTGTAGTACAGATGAACCAACCCTCACATTCAGTTGCAAGTGGACGACCCCATCTGGTCCTGACAATCCTGGTTGTCTTCACAAGAACTTTACAATCAGTATGTATAAGTTTAACTGAAAGCATGCCACATCTTTTTTTGGAAAATGTTTGATGAAAAATAATTGTTTGAATTTTCATTCTTTCCACAAACCCTCAATTTAAGATTAAGCTCAGTAGTAGGGTCCAATTTAATCCTGGTTTTTAAAATAAATAAATAAAAGGATTATATAGATTATAGTGTTGTTTTTATAAGACAACCTGCAGGTTCCGGTGAGCATTTGACAACGACCCATGTAGCTTGGACGTGTTCTCAGAGACACGAATGTCATTCGGATCCGCTGAGCCACAGGAAAGCAGCAGGGTGATGATTCGAACATCGCGGCAATCAGTTGCCATCAGATTATTGGAAAGCGGTGCACACCTGAAAAGCTTCTCTGATAAGATAAGCCAGCCTGTAAAAATAAACAAATAAATAAAGCCAGTGATGCTTCTCCTCCAAGAATGGGAAGGAAATGAGGTGCTTTGACACACCAAATTACTTGCTAATTTTTCCACCATGTCAGTTCGTATCTATCATTAGTGGGTTTGTTTGTTTTGTTTTTTTTTGAAGTTCAAATTTATTTTTCATCATTTAATTTTTCTTATTTCCACCAGTCAGGAGGCCTGCAGGAAAGCAGAGCAGCTGTGGAGAACAAGAGCCTAATGTATTCCCAGGGTTATCTGGGAAGCCTGGGAGCCTGCAGGAGTTTATGGCTGCTGTATGTGGCAATGTGTCGTGGAGATTTAGTGCAATGTGTGCGTTGGTCTGTGTGTCTGACAGAGCGGGGGGAAGGGTATATCCAGGCAGCCCATCCTGGCTTCAGATTACACTCTGTTTCCTTAGGCACCAGAAAACAAACCACTAACACTCTGGATCCACTTACTCCGCTGCCCAAACACCATTTTACCTGAATGTCAGAAAGAAATAGGCTGAACATGTGAATAATCATCTTGATAAATAATCAGCTCAAACAAAAATCTGATATTGCAGGTTTACAAAAGTTAAATTCTAACACTACAGATCTCAGCAGAATACCATAATACACAGTGAACATTAACTCCTTTCCAACTATGCTTTTGAGATTTTAACATAAGTATGCTTCAGAAACTACATGGTACATCTGAAGAACAAAAAGAGTGAGAATAAAACAGAACTATGAAATTACTTACACCTATCAGGCCAATGAAAGTGAGGATGGAACACAGAAAAATTACATAAAGAACTTGTCTCTGTCTAAAAACAAACTTCCATTTTTAGAGTTAATGTTGTGAAAACAAACACTGGAAATATTTTCAAATTGTTTAACAGTTTTAGTAGTGTTCAGATATTTTCATTGAAAATGTATTAATTCCTTTCAGTAATAACCACTTTGAGTTTATTTATGTCAGCTGACCTCTTCAGTATGTGAAACCGTTGCTAAGCTGTGGGTGTTTGCTTAAGGCCATATCTCAGGAACAGCTTGAAGCAATTTGTATGACTGACACCTCTATGGAACCTTTGCAGCCAATAGAATCAGCAGGTAATTCACAAATCCAACTGTTCAGGCATCATCTAGTCAGAACGATGAAAATACTGCCAATTTCCCAAAATAACTTGGTATGTTTTCTGTCATAAATTCTACAAGCAAATGAAATTAACCTAAGAGATCCAAAATAATCACAAACTTACACAAAGACTTGGGATTATATGAAACTTGTAGAGTTTCATGGGAAAATGATGCATGATGGTGAAACATCAAAGCTTGGGCCATAAAAAGTCTAGTTTGTTGTTCATATTTCCATGTATATAACAGAACGATGTCCGTTCATGATCTGCTGCCCACGTTTCCCCACAACCAATCGTCCTCTTATATTTGATATGCTCTGCCACGTACTTGCATTACAACCACGTGCTCCTTTTAATGTCGCATCCTTTGATATTTTGGGATACCCACACAACATTAAGGATGGTGCACACCAAAGTAACTAATAACTACAATAGTAAACACAATTATATTTAATTGTAATACAATTCTTTTTGTCTTTGCCTTTATGATTCCATACTCTTTGTCAGGGCATGGTGTTCACATATTCCCTGGACTTCTCATATCTTAAATCACTACAAATTTGGCCAAAGCCTTTTCGCAGTCTTTATGTTGACTAATCCTATGGTAATGCATACTTATTTTTTTCTTAGCGCATATTTCAACACTCTTAACATCACTGCTATTCATGACTTCACACATTCACTAACTTGCAGCGTTGCAATAATCCTGCATGAATGTATGTGGAAGGTTCTTCCCAGGTCACGGTCGGTCACTTTCTGCTGATTGGCCACAGAAAGGAACCACAGGCCAAAAGCACTCTGGCAGCAGTGCTACTGTACTGTACACAAACGTGCACAATGGACTATAATGTAAAACAAAAGGCTGGTACAGGCAGTGAAATGGCTGACTGATCTTTCCATTCATTCTGAATCCAGATGAGATTGGCAGTTTTACGTCCCAATGTAGAACCCAAAGTTTTCTTTCAGCCACCAAATCCTGAGAGCAGATTAAAATGTTTAAAATGTCTGTGTCACTGCTGCTCAGATTTGCAGCTGTCAGTTTTACTGTAAACTAACCCATTTGTGTCATATTGCTTTAGGATGCCCAAGCATTAATGTAGCCATATTTCTGCTTCAAACTAGAGGTCGGCCAATGACTGTCTACTGCCAGTGCAGATTTTTTAGAAACTATTGCAGACAACAGCCATAAAAAATAAATGAAATATATCAGGCTTTCTATCACAGCTGTGTAACCTCTGACGTGGCCTGACATGCACCAACAAATGTAACTACATGTCGGGTCAACTCAGAACACAACAAATGGGATTCGTTCACTTGGTATTTCCTTCCCACTATTATATTCATCATTTTGAAACTGGCAAGAAAGATAGATTGCTGTTATCAGATCCAACTCACATGAGATATGCTTCATTTGCTCCGTTACACTGTCTGAGCTACAGGAAAGAAACAAACACAAGGAAGCTCAGCACTGCAAGCTACAGCTCTGCAGTAAAGAACCTACATTGCTATACAGTGTTTGGTGCCGTAATGGAGCCTGCCCAAGTACCCCGAGAGTGCTGCTGTTTTTACTGTCCAGGTGGTAGCAGCAGTCCTAACACACTGCATTTGGGTCTTTTTGCAGACGCAACTACTTCAGGTAAAGAAAGCAACAAGCCAAAAGATCAATCAGTTTATGTCAAACAACTATGGTGTACTACTGTGATGCTGCAGAGTGAACATCCCATAGGTCCAAAGCAGAGAGGCTCCACATCTATCCCTTCATGATGGATGTGACATTGCTAAAGTGGCCAAAAGGTCTGTGCACAGAAGATGGAAATATCGGTTTACCATGAGGGGAAGGACAAGATGAGGAAGAATGTTGACATAGTTGAACCTGACAAAAACATTCCAGGTTATTTTCATTTCAACAAGAAACCAATCAGTGTTGATCATGTCTACTTTGCCTGGAATAACTGCAAGAGACTTATTAGTGTGTGGAAAAGCCTGGAAAGACAAAGATCTACAAAGGCCCAGATGAGTCCGAGTGTTGCCACCTTACACATCATGTTTTGTGGTACTCGGGTACACTCTATTGCAAGTGACAACACAATGCACTGCAGGCTTCTCTGCTCACAAAACCAAACTTATGTGACGTCTGCGTGGAGCGAGTAGATAAGAAACTAATGAAGAAGAAAAAAACAGAATGGACACCAGAAACAAGTACCAGTAGAATCAAATGATGGACTGATAGAACCTCTACATGAGTGACCTTATAAGACATAAGGACATAAAACAGTCCAACTGGGAAGATTGTTGAAACATCAATGTTTGAATGTTAGTAACCTAAGCCTACACACATATAGATACACATACATACATACATACATACATACATACATACATATATGAGTTGCAGAACTATTTGTGTTGGTGGAGCTAAATGAATGATTAAATAAACAAACAAAATTATAATCTCGTCACTTATTACTGCTAACTAATAAAATGCGCCTGTAGAACTTTTTGTATAACAGCAACGTCAGACTGGAGGTGGCGCTGTTGAGCTGAATATCAGCACTGGTGTGATTATCTGCAGCCTCGTGTCTACGACTGAATCACACCAGAGCTGAT
>JBAMYA010066244.1:0-26548 GCA_037176975.1 Arrhamphus sclerolepis
GTTCCAGGCATGTCCCACTGGGAGGAGACCCAGAGGAAGACCCAGGACACGCTGGGGTGACTATGTCGCTCGGCTGGTCTGGGAACGCTCTGGGATACTCCCGGAAGAGCTAGAAGAGGTGTCTGGGGAGAGGGAAGTCTGGGCGTCACTGCTCAGGCTGCTGCCCCCGCGACCCGGTTCCAGATAAAGTAGAAGAAGATGGATGAATGGATGGATATGTAATCCACCACAGCCGTCTTAGTTATACAAAAAAGAGAGGGCAACTAGAACGTGATTTAAAAAAGAAAAACAATAGGCAAGGCAAGTTTATTTTTGTAGCACATTTCATACACAAAGACAACTCAAAGTGCAAGGCATTAAAATGAAATAAATTCATTTAAAAGAAAAAATAAAATTAAATGAAAATAAAAACAAATTAAAATGTATAATTGGACAGAAAAAGGATTTAAACAAAGAACAATAAAAACAGTGCAGTAAAATCCAACTAAAGAAAGGCACAGGAAAACAACAGCATGAGTCATAAAAAACTGTGCTGGAAGGTTAGTTAGTTTCTCAACAGTGGCAAAAAGCAGCTGATTGTTATTGATATTCCTGTTAATCGGGTCAGAAAAACAGGCTTGTCTTTTTAATAACAGTGTTGTGAGTATGAAGGCTTTCTTCATAGATTTCATAATGCATGAGTAGATGGTTTTTTCTCCATTTACATTGCTTCAGCTTTCCTGCATTTTGTCTTTTGTTGTTAATGTATTATTAATAATAAATCTCTCCCACAATCACTGAATTACTGAGATATGCATAAGTACGGGATAAAAATGATCCCATGATCTCGGTGTTGGCTGAAATAGGGTGGATAATTAAGTGTGAAATTTTTACTTTTTAAATCAGAGACATGGTGCATTTTCACTAGATTAATATCACAGACAATGTTTGAAATTATTACATATTACCACAGGTACTATGGGAATCCTAGTCTAGTGTGAATAAAGAAAAAGAAAGGTTTTGGGCCACCACTTGCCACCTGAACACTTCCAGTGAACCTTGAAAGGTCCAAGGATCTCTACTGGAGAAATTAAGCCTCCAGGTTAATCTCTCGTGGAGCCAGATCTCAGTTTATCTCTGCTCTTTTTGTTAGGGACTGAGCCATTCTTTCGACATGCTGCTATAAGCCCGAACTGCTGGGGGACTTCACTTTACTCTCTATCTATGTATATACTATTATTGCTATGATTAATGTTGTATGATTTTATTTGTGTGTTTCCTGATGTATGTGTCCTGTCTTTTCACCCTCTGAAATGGTCGAGGGAGATGAGTTTGGTTCTTTGATTTTGGATTCCTGGAATCCACGGGACACTAAGTCAGGATCCTGGTTGTGGAGTTCAGCTCTGCCTTCAACTCGATCATCCCACCTCTCTTTCAGGACAACCTCTTGCAGGTGGATCACAGACTTCCTCTTGGACGGGAAGCAGCATGTGAAGCCAGTAAAAAATGTCTCAGACTCACGAATGAGGAGCACCGGTTGACCCCGAGGCTGTTCTTCTCTCCCTGCTCTTCTCCCTGTAGACAAGCAGATGCACCTGCAGTCACAAGTGCATCAACGATGAAACAACCCTCACTGAACTAATCTCTGACAGCCATGAGTGCACCTACAGGTGGAGAATTAATCATCTGGTGGCGTGGTGCAGTGAGAGCAACCTACAGCTCATTGCCTCAGAGAAAATGGTAAATTAGTTTGAACTTTCACCTACCAAAGACGATGCTGGTAACTTGTTTTCTACACTGCTGTTAGTCAAGGACAGGTGCAGGCTGCAGCATACTTTTCTGCTGAACTACTTATACTTTAATCTTTAGTTTATGCAATCTTAATTAATATCTGTAAATTGCTGAGATTGTTACTGCCCAGATATTTCTATAGTTTATATAATGTCAATGCACCCTAGACCAAAGCAAATTCCTTGTGATATAAAGTTACTTACAACAAACCCGTTTTGCTTCTGATTATTAGTGGTGTTTTTCTACTATTGCTCCCTAAACTGAACATGCTCAAGGGTATAAGGTATCCTGTCAAAGCAAATTTAGTTCTGCTCCTTTTTTCTTCGTTCGTTAGTCGTTCTCTTTAACTGCTTTATCAGTTCTGAAGTACCCCCCTGCACCTGTGTTTCGGACATGTGTGCATGCATGAATGAACATTCCAGTGCATGAGGTATGTCTTTATGGACATCATATACATGCTCGCAAGCATGGGGTTTATATTCACAGATGCCTCATTGCAGCAGTGCTCCCTGTTATGATTTGCAGAGAAGGCCTGAAAAAGTGAAAGGCCCCTACTAATCCCTCCTCTGTGCAGTCATGTCATTCTCTATCACAACACGACTCTGCCTGGCCCTGAGGGTCTATTGTTGAGCTGAAAAAAATGCCAAAGCCCAGTGTTTCTCCAGGGCCTCACTGAACACAAATCCTTCCCTTATTCCCCTCAAGTTACCTCTATGCACACCTGCAAGTACTCTGCTGCCTAGCTTCCTGTTCAATTTGAAGGGCTCCTGTTGTTTCATCTTTTTTTTCTAAACCTGTTCGAAAATTGAATCATACATTTGGGTTTAAAAGCAACTGAATGTCTTTGACTTTTATCAGTGTATTTAACATCAGTTATTTTCTTCATGTGTTTTAATTAAAGCACAGAGTGGATTAAGATAATTAAAATAGAGTCCAAATTAAAAGTGAGCGAAAGTCCCAATCAGATTACAACATATAAAGAAAAAAGGGGGAAAAAAAAAACTGCAATACTGTTAATGTCTGAGCGATAACCATTTCAGGAAGAGGCATTTTTATAATGTGTGTGACTTTACTTTACTTTGGTTTGTGGAATGTCTGATAACTGCTGTTAAGAGGAAAATATCTTCACCACAACCAAATTGATTAAACATTGTCACACAATCCTCATAACATTGGTCACAACTTGACTTTTTCTTCAGCACCACCAGCAAGACAAGATTTATACTTGAACTATGTTCAGTTACCTACTAAATAAATCAGAAAAATCTTGTGGTCAGAGTCAAGTCAGAATAGCGGAGGAAGTGTTTTGACTTGACTTTGGCAGTCTAGCAATTTACTTTGTGGGAATTCTATTTATCTTACAGTAAACTTCATTTATCACTTAAGCATCTGTATGCAGCACATTTGTCAGCTACTACTTTCATCTGTAGATTTATATCTGATGTGCAGGTGAATGTTTTTGGCAGCAGGATTAAGGCACTTGAGTCAATGTCCAAATAAAGCTTCACATATTGAGTTCTTCAAATCCACTTCTTCAGTCCTTTTGTTTTAAAGGACGTACAACAACTTATCTTACCTCTACTCATCCATCTATTCGCCTGCAGGATATTTCAACTGCTTTCATTTAAACAGAATGCCCAAATAATTCAAGCCTCTTCCCCAACCCTGCCTTCTTCTCTTTGAATTTTTTCAGCACCCTGCTGTAGTCTACATGCAGAAAGAGCTCCAAACATAAAGCAGATTTAGACCAAATGAGGGTGAAAGACTTCCATCTTGGAGTGTGCTTTCATAGGTTCTTGCAGTGATCCTACAATAAAATGTACAGTACTGTGCAAAAGTCTTAAGCAACTCTGCAAGCAGTTCTGTGATGGCATGGAAGGGTCAGAGGATGAAGTTTGTCTAAGCATCAGGAAACAGCTACTGCATCTTTATCCATGGCCAAAGGCTGCTACCTGGGCTAACCAGTGGACAGATCATTGCTTTCTTCTCGTAGTAGCAGCTGGAACACCTGGCTCCTGCATCTGAGTCACCTTTCAGGTTGCCCTGCATCATCTCAGACTGGTTAACTTTTCCCAGACCTCCTCTGCTCCCAGGTCTAACAAAACCTCAGGGACCTGTTGGCTCATCTAAGGTCCCGGTGGTGCTCGATCAGAGCTCTGGCTGCCCTCCTTTCAGCTCCAATGTTCTGACATGATATTCTATTCACTAAACTGCATCACCATGTCTTCATTAGAGGGCGTATTATTTGTCTTTCACATTTGAATGTTGGACCACGAATGCCTGTAATTTTATAGGCCTGCTACGATTTTTAAAAAGCATTTTGACACTGTACAAAATGAAGCGTTGAAGGTAGATGTTCACTGAATATTACACGAGTGCTATGTGTCAGAAATCCCTTAGCATGAACTTGTAACTTATTTTAGTGAGCATTTATATCATGCCTTTGATGTTCAGGGCCCTCAGGTGGCATTGCAATAAGAATAGTCATCATTCAATAATGGACATCATTACATGGGCTCAAAACTTCCAGAAATCATTGTCTACTGATTAAGCCTTGGATCATGCAAAGAAGAAAAAGCCTCATCTCTAGCCAAAAACTAATTAAAAAATGGACTGAGTCAAAGTGAAAACTGTCCTGTGGTCAGATGAAGTAAAATCTAAATTCTTTTTTGGCATCCATGGACACTGCGTCCTCCACGCTAAAGAAGAGGAGGACCAGCCAGTTAGACCAAAGACCTGAATCTCTGATACAGAGGTGCATTAGTGCCTATGGAATGGGCAGCTTGCACATCTGGAAAGGAAACATCAACACTAAAAAGCATTTGCAGGTGTGAGAGCAACATATGCCCCCAGACAGAAAAGTTTTGTTTTTCAAGGAAGACCTTGCATTTTTCAGCAAGACCATGGTAGACCACATAAATTACAAAATGATTTCTTGGTCAAGGATTTCAGTCTGTCGAGCTTCTCAAACCCTACATCAGACAAGGATGGTACAACGTTCATCACCCAAAACTCCAACTGGTCTCCTCTTTTCCCAGATGTGCATAAACTGTTAAAAGAAAAGGAGATACCTTGTTTTTTTTCTTAAGGTGGCACATTTCCTCAGTTTGAATGTTTATGTTTTCTACGGTCTACTGTGAATAAAACATGAGTTTAAGAAATATACAAATAACTGCTTTCTGTTTTTATTTACATTTTACACAGCATCCCAACTTTTGTTTTGGAAGTAAGAATGTTCAAAGGCAACTCACTTACACACTAAGTTCAATGTAATCACAAGAAAAAAAGCACTCACTATAGTCAGCAATTTGACATGAATATTACTGCATCATTTAAAATGAAATATGGAAGACAAAGCCACACTCATATTGACACTAAAACATTTTAATACTGTTCTCTTCCCAGCATTTCTTATCTGGCAAACATGTACACAGAAATGCTATTAACCAACTGACAAACAGAACAAGAAAAATGACAGATTTCCCTAGATAAACAGGGAGAGTCATGTGACAGGCATGATAAAAAAAATTATAATAATAATAAAATGAAATATTTAAAATATTTTCTGCCATTCTAACTGGCCAAAGAAATAGAGACTTTTCCAGTTTCAGATATGTTGGAGGGAAAGCAGATTCAGCATATGAGCATCTGTGACTGTTGGCAGAATGTAAATGGTAAATTGATTATAGATGACGCTTGAGTTTAAAACAAAACTACAAATACATACAAATACAAACAGATGGATGTATGATCTTGCAGCTGATCAAGAGTAGTCTACAGTTTTTCTTTAAAACTTCACTGAATTAACTGTAACACACCTTATCTTTCTTCATTTGTAATGTTAATGTGGTATATTATAGAATGAGGGAATGGAGGTGTGTGTGTATGTGTGTGTGTGTGTGTGTGGGGGGGGGGTGCTGCTGCTGAACGTGTGTCACAGTTCCAGCCATAGACAAGAAGAATAGATTACACTGCTACATTTAGCCTTTGTCTCTCTTCTCGTCAATTAAGAGCAAAACGTTTTCCGAACACACAAGCTAATGATCAGTAATGTTCAAAAACACAATGGATGGTTAAAGTGAGCCAGAAACAGAATGTCATCTAGAGTCTAGAAAGTATTGTCTCTTAGATTAGGTCTCTAGGTCATATCCAAGGTCACTAGACCTTAGATATGTCTTGCAGCAATAAGGGGAAAGAAGTGGCTAAAACATATCGACATGCACAGGAATCTGACCTTGATTCTTTTGCAACTTACTTTTGTTTATTTTTTATTTATTTATTTATAAAGGAATGTAGCTGCTTCAGAGCTGAGAGCTCTGCAGCAAAAGGCATTTGAATACAGTGACTTTATGGCACGTTGGCAGACCTGGCAGAGAATAAAGTGTCTGACAATTACATTCACTTGGTGAGATCATCAAATAGACGCCCACAAACACGCTCTTCTCCTTTATTTAAGTATGACACAGTTTCAATTTCATACCAGCAGAGTTCAATAGATAATCAACTGCTGCAGGTTGATTTTAAACTTGATCTCGCAAAATATTAAGATGGCACTTACACTACTGAGCATGTAACAACCCAGGAAGGCGTTAGATGTAAAAAGAGACAATGAGTAAATTTCATGATGAACAGTACTTTTTTTTTTTCTTTAAATGATCAGTTATTTTTTTCAACTAATAACAATATCAACACTGACTAAAAAGTTACTGAATAAAAATGGCAACAAATATAATGTTTAGAAAAATATGTGACAAAATTACATCAGCTAAACAGCCTGTCCATAATAGTATGGAACAATGCAAACAAAGTCTACTCTCAGTTTTCTTTCACAGCAAATTCAATGTCAAATACGTCAATGTATGACAGAACTTCAGTAGATCTGTTGAGACCAAGCAATCAAAATCTGCACTTTTAAGAAACCTGCAAAACATAGAATTTATAACAGTCACTAACATATTGTTAAATTGGCATTTTTTCTTTCTTTCTTTTTTTCTTCTTTTTCACATCTCCACATTGTCACCAGTGTTGTGGAAGTTCATGTGTATGTTCATGTCAGAACGGAAAACAAATATCACTTCAGTGCAAGGTCTTCTTTTTAATTCCCATGGTGCCTTTGGTGTTGGTTGAAACTGCATTTAATATTTGGATGCTTGATTAAAAGACAAAAAAGAAAAAAAAAATCTTCATTTGCATCATCGGAATCACTGTCACTTCTGTAGTTCTGTGGCCCAAACAGCTGGGGCACTTTCTCCTTTCCATATCTCCAAAATCCAGCAACAAGGATTAGAGCTCATTTGCATTGTTTTTATTATAAAAACAGAGAGAGAGAGAAAGAAAATAAGTCAGTTACAGTTGGGTCAATGCAAAAAAGGCACTTCGTTTTCTGTCCATCACTAAGACCCTCTTTGTTGATTGCACTTAATTTATTCACTTGGTTAGGTTTTATCACCGTCAAACTCAGAACTTTGAAACCACATCCTCTTTGCTGTCCCAAAGTGGTTAAACAAATTTCCAATACACTGTAGTCTTAAATCCATAATTCAGTAAAACAGATCATCCATTATTTTACTGTTATCTCTTGGACAACAGAGGATATTAAGTGCCCTGTCAGAAATTGTGGACAGCTCCTATTGGAATGAAAATCTGAATAAAATCACTTAGTGAGCCATAGCAGGTACCAGAAGTCTTAATGGGAACTCGCTTCAAAATTGCTTCAGCGTTAGAAATAAGATGGCTTTAAGGACGTTAGATTATTATTTGATTGACAGTGTCCTTGCATCAAGGGTGCTTCATAGTCCATGCTGCCATTTTGTTGCAACAACTGAGGTGTCTGACAACAATCAGCCTCGGGTTGCTTGAGTGGTAATGATCCATTTATCCCATTCTGTAGGCAAGCTTTAATACCCTCTAACTCCATGGGATCAGGATCAGCCGGGCCCAGCTCTAGCTCCATCCCTCTATTTGCCTGGCTCCTCTTCCGTAGACAGATGATTGTCCCAGTCACCACAACCAGTCCAACCACCACTGCTAGAGCAGCTAAAGCTGAGAAGAGAGTGTATGTCATTGAGCTCTTTGTTTCCATCCAGGGCTCTGCAGATGTCTCGGAAACCCCCTCAGTGTGAGCCTCTGTACATGACCCCATTTCTACAGAGCTGTTACTTCTGGAGTTCGTCCTCTCTCCAAGGGGACTAGCACAGACAGAGTAGGTACAGTTGGGTTTTAAACCCCGTAAAGTGTATTCAGGGTAAGAAGTTGGTAAACTCAGTATTATGGGGCGCCGGTCAGGTCCTGACAGGTTACGGTAGGTCAACCTGATACCACGGATATGCGGCCGAGTCTCAATAAAGCGGTGCAGGTCAAGCAGGATTGATGTGGACGTCACCTGCCGTGAACTGATGGCATCAGGTTCATCTGGTATGACAGTGGCAGGTATGGAAACGTCTGTTGCTGAAGGTTGTGGTGGCTCAGGAACCTCATCCATGTTTTCGCAGTAGAGGCCAGATGTTCCAGAGGGACAAAAACAGCTGAGTTGGCCTAGTGAGTCAAAACTACAAGTACCCCCATTGAGGCAGATGTTTGGTGGGCAGAAATGCTGATCATACTCTCCACTGTTAGAGCTTGGAGACACTGGATGTTCTGGTGGGAAAGGGTAGTTATCTGTTTGTAAGGAGATGGTTTCCTCACTAGGCGGTGGAGGTGGAGGAATGGCATTAGTATGAGGTGTTTCTGGAGATGTGGTCTGCATCTGGGGGACAAGAGTATTTGCAATGGGAGAGCCAATTGATTCAGTTGTTGTTGGTGGACATCCAAAGTCTTTGTGCTCCAATGATGAAAGCATCTTCCCAGCATTGACTAGAGGAAAGTGGCATCTGGTTTCCTCAGGTCTCTTAAGAATTATTTCCTTTTCTTTTAGCCAGACTGGAAACCAAGATAGTGGACATAGACAGTTAAATGGGTTCTCAGCCGCTGTCAGTTGTACCAACTTTGGAAAGGTTTCAAAAAAACCCTCAGGAAATCCCTGGAGATTGAGTCCGCTGAGATCCAGTTTTTGAAGTCCAACCAGTTTCAGGAAGTCCCTCTCTCTTAGCTCAGGTAGCGGGTTGACAGCCAGGCTTAGACTGATCAGCCCTTTAAGGGAGTCCTGCTTCAGGGCCTTTGGCACTTCAAATAACTTGTTCATTGATAAATCAAGTTCATGAAGGTTCCTCAGGGATGCTATAAGATCCTCATCTACAGAGAGAAGCCCTAATGATGCCAACTTAAGGGTCTCTAGGTGGGGTGTTTCAAGGTCTGAGGGTCCCAGGTTTGATATTTTATTGTAGCTCAGGTCTAAAAGGAGAAGTCTGGGAAAGTTAAGGGAAGGCAGGGAAGTGAGCTGGTTCTTTTGCAGTTTGAGTTCCAGAAGCATTTCTAAACCCTCAAAGGCTTCCAAATGGATGCTCTGAATGTGGTTTGCATCAAGATAAAGCCTCTCCAACTGGACCAACCCAGAAAAACTGTCTTTTGAAATGTGAGTAATGCGGTTGGATGACAAGTCTAAGTTTTTCAGTTTTGACATTGTCTCAAATACCCTGTCTGGAATCTCTGACAGGTCATTTTGGCTCATATCTAGTGTTTCCACATCCACAAGGCCTTTGAAGTCATCTTTGGACAAGGTGGCAATACTGTTCTGGAAGACGTAGAGACGTAGGGTGGTGATGGGAACTCGGGGCACAGCATTGAACTGCTGATTAACGCAGAATACATCAACCTGGGATGGGCAGGAGCAGTCTGCTGGGCAGTCAAAGGATAACACCACACCAGAGGAGAGGAAGAAAACCATGAAGGAAAGCCACATTGTGATGACAGGCTTGCAACTCTGAAAAACATAAGGAAGAGAAAAACAAAAAGGATTGGCATTATTTAAAATTTGTATGAAAAGATCATTACATTTAAAATCGAAACGTGATTATAAACTAGATCAGCGGTCTCCCTCTCCTTTTCTTTTCCACTGTTCCCTTCAGGAGTCGCCACAGCCAATCATCTGTCTCTATCTATTCTATCTTTTGCATTCTCTTTTCTCAATGCACACATTTGGTCCTCGCTCAATCACTCTCTATGTTCTATTTCATATTTGTAATTCGGGCACTTCTGGGAACACAACCCACAGTACAGCAAATATGATAATATAGGCCATCCAAGGTGATCCTAAGGAGTCCATTTAGCCAGTTCTTAGTGTTGATAGCATTTAGTTCATGAAACTCAGTCTGAAGGAAAGCAGCAGGATGCCCACTACCACAAGTCTAATACATACAAGCATATTCAAGGCAATTATGGAGTGAAGGAACGCACACATGCATCTACAAAAATGCCACAGCAATGGGGGAAAGAGGACTGTAAGGAGAGACTAAAAAAGGCATGTCTCACAGAGAGCGTGAAAATGAGCTGAGCCTAGGAATAAGTTTATATGTGCAAATGGGAGTGCTGAAGTATCTATGGACCCCTAAAACTCCATCTAACCTACCTCTCTCGCTTCCACATCACAACAAAATCCTCCAAGCTTCGCCTCCTTCTTAAACTTTGCGCTTTGTTAAAGCAGAGAGGTTAAGTTGTGTAAAAACAGCTCCAGATTAAAGGTAAAGTCAAAGAAGTGGCTGTCACAATTACTGCCTGGAGCTAAATCCAAAGAGGAGCATCTCAATGAACTAAAAAAAAGAAAAAAAGGTTTTTTCTTCTCAACCAGACTTCCATGCAGTGGCATGTTTCTCTTTTCCTCATTCCAAAGACTAACCAGAAAATCGTTATTATGGCCGTGCAGCATAGTTGACTGATATTTGATCTGAAAATGACCACTGAGGAAAACTGCTCTTCACATGGGGAATTATGTTTTAACTTTCAGCAAAGCTGCAATGAAATGCCTTTATCCAGAGTTACTGTTTAAACCTGAACAGAATGCAAGTTCATGTCAAACCTTCCAACACTGCTGTGTAATCAGGACAGTTGATGGGTGTTGCTTTGTGCATTTAAATTGTATGTTGTATGTCATCAATCTTTGAAGAGATTTGTTGTTGTGCTGTGATGTCTAAAGCATTATTACATATTTTAGCCCTGAAATATGTTATCCAGAGGGGGTGAACGATGAAGCACCAACGTCATGACATCAGACTTCCCTCACTTTCTCTTCTGTTTTATCAGGTTAATTCCTTATGTTGGTGAATGTGTCATTAGCGCACAGCATCAAAAGCTGCCATTATAAAATAAATCTTGAAAAGAGTCTATGAAACATCACTCATTGGCATTTTTATTTATTTGTTTTTTAATGTTACTTTCCAAAAACTTAAACATGACACCGGGGAATGATGCTACAATGTAGTCTGTGGTTTATCAACATTTTGACTCATGGATCACCTGACATGTGGGCATTGCATTACTTCATTTCTATGTGCAGTGATAAAACTGAAACAGTACTAGCCAACAGTCCATCATGGCTGCAAGACTGACCTCAAAAAAGGCAGCCTTTTTTAAAAATCCATTTTTAGTTGAAAATACAGGTATATTCTGGTATATTCCTGTCTCTGTGTCACAGAGATTGCATTAAGACCAAAGGAAAATTGTGTCCTTTCAGACTAATTTATCCTGCCTAAATGTGTTCTGCTGTGTTGCGAAATAAACGTCTCCTTTATGTTGTGACGTGTACCTGTGGCTTCGTACTTCTGTTTTCTTTCGGTCTTTTTTCTTTACTCTCTTCATCACACAACATATTTAAAAAAAAACAAAAACAAAGGTCAGAACCAATAAGTCGAATACGATTTGGGATTTTTTTTCCTGAAAATCTGCTTCTGGGCAATGATAGTAAGAGAGAAGAATATTTTCTTTTATTATTTTGAAGTGTCAAACATTAGATGGTTATACAAAACAAAGTTATACTTTTGTGTCAGAATCAAACCTCCAACCTGCTGCCATGACTCGCACTCTGCAGGAAAATGAGACGCACTCTTCTGTTGGTAACATGTCAGTTTTTACAAAAGGTGTTTAAAACACAACAACTTTAACAAGCAAGTGTCAGCAGGGAAACATGAGCTGAAATACATGTTCCAGACAAGACTCCAAACCTGTCTTGTCTTGTTGTAAACTACTATATTAATAACATCTGGCGAGCCGTATCGGTCAAAAAATCTGCAGCAACAAAATGTTGGCACAGTGTTGGCGCAGGATGTGAAAATGAGAGGAAAATATGTTTGCAAGAAGGTTCTCATTCCATAACAGCTGATTCGTTTTTACTTTTTGCCTTCTTTTTTTTACATCTTAAATTACAGCACAGTCATGAGCCAAAAAAAAAAAAAGTTAAGTACATTAATAAAGTCACCAAACCACTCTGGCAGATAAGCCAGGAGAAACACAGTACTATTGATAGACGTAAAGCTACAGACAGAAACACAATCAGTGTGTTTACAATCTGACAGTGTGCTTCACTGACGACACCAAAGCATTTCTGCTATGAAGGGCCTTGTGACTGCTTTTGTTCCAGGTGGATGTCTTGGTTTAAAGGCTGTTTACTCTGGAATCCTGAGCATGGTGTGCAGTCACGTACTGTTTATAAAACAGTAGAGCTGCTCATCAGTCCTCTGAGGGTGCTACTGTACTACTCATGCACTGAGTACTGGTGAATAAATTGACGACAGAAAAGAAGAATGATAATCGTGTGATAGCATCAAAACAGAATGGCATGTGAATTCTTGCGCTATAAAAGCACAGATTTGATTTCTATATGCCATATCACTCCTTGTACTAGTGGACCGAGTTGTGGCATGGTGTGGGAACAACCATCTCATCTTAAATGTGGACAAAACAAAGGAGGCGATTGTGGATTTTTGGAGAACCAGGTTTCTGTCAAATAGAATTCCCATTGTGGGAGAAGAAGTGGAGGTGGTGGAGGAGTATAAATACCTCTGTGTTCACCTGGACAACAGACTGGACTGGAGACACAACACTGATGCTGTTTATGAGAAGGGACAGAGCAGAGGCTTCTTCAGATTCGCTGCAACACAGACCACAGGAGATGCGTCCTGCCTGCCGCTAGAACCATCTACAATGAATATTTTAAGAAACTCATATCATGACGACTACTGCACCAACTGAATTCACCTTTGGGGATTAATAAAAGTATTTTGAATTGAATTAAATTGACCTGAGCATCAGTGTGTATGTGATGTTGAAGCTTTTCTGTTGGGGAAAAAAAACAGGACTGTAATGTGGATATTTCCAAAATCTCTGCGTTTTGTTCATAGGGAAACCCCACAGGTGGCATGAAGCCTTCATGTTTGGCTTGGAATTACTTATTATCGATTACCGACTAATGCCAGAGAATAAAAACTTCTCCATAAATGAAAATACACACAGTACATGTACATACATGAGGTATTAAAATTACATATTTTACATTCTGAACCAAAGTGCTGGAGAAAAAACAAAGCGAACATGCAAAGTAGGGATGCAACTATCTTTTTTTTTTTAATTATATATATACATATATATATATATATATATACTTAATTGATCAAACTCCATGGATTATTCCATCCATTAGCAGCCAATATATAAACTGCATGTTCTGACTTGCAGTATATATGCACATGTTCTGACTTGTGCATTTAGATTCTGGAGAAATGGCTTTAATGTGCAATTACATAATAAAGTATCATCAGACAGATTATAATCAGATTTGCTGCAGTGAATGATGGTCACAGACTCCAAACCAAAACCTAACATGTTAGATATTTTGGAGGAATCGGCAACAGGAGCTGGTGATTGAGGGGTCACAATAAGCTAGAAATGATCAAACTGAAGGAGAAATAACATAGTGGAGACCTAGAATACAACAAAACTTATTTTTTTTCAGTTACTGTAAATCAAGACAAAAGGTCTGAACAGAAGAAAGAAAAGTGTGCTTGAAGTCACTGAGCAGAACTTGGTTAAACTTCAGAATAAAACATCTATTCCTCTTTGATGTTTCAAGAATGCATGTTGTGTTACAACAGACTTTAGACAGAGGAAGCATGTCAAGAAACTGGTTGCTTTCTTCAACGGCTAAGTGAGCAAAACAGGGTCATTCACCTGAAGTTCCTTGTAAGAGAGAGACTTGTCCGCTTGAAGTTTATGGCAGCTGTGATTTGATAAAGGCCAAACTGGTGAATCAGGGGTTGGGACGGGCGAAAAATCTTGACAATCAATTGTGTAAAGTGACCTCACCACAACTTCAGAACTCCCTATCACAAGAAAAAAAAGACACACCTCCTGTACTTTGACTAGAAAGACTAAATCTCTGCATGACAATTCTAAGAGCTCTATGAATCTCTTTGCTGTCATCATGGCCCTTCGATGTTGTTTAATAACGACTGTTTTCTCAAATCACCCAGCCAAGAACCTGCCATGTAGGTTATTAACCACAGCCATCAAAACAGAGGTGCACTTACAACTTGCATTCATCAGTCCCACACTACTCTGCAATCGCATGACTTGTGGTTGCAAAACACGTTCTGTTTGGCATTTCACAGATTCTTAGTTGGCTGTGACTTTTACTCTGCTGTACTAAGACGTTGCAGCACTGTGTTGTCGGTTTTGGATCCTGTATAAGGTATGATTGCAGGAAGAAAACAAGATGTCACTATCAAAACAACAAGAAGCAGGTCAACACACAGCAACAACCTGCACAGCAACACACCACTCATACACAGCCGTACGCTCACACACGCATTCCTGCGCATGTTCGCATCAACAGACACACACACACAAATACCGTCCACAACACAGCTGGATTTCGTTACCCACAATACACTGCAGCCATCCCTCACTGTGAGACAGCGTAAGAGGCCCACATAAACCTTTGTCCTTCCCTGTGATAAGAGGAAGGTAGCAAGAGACAAAAGTGGTGAAAAACATGAGAGGTAAAGTGATTAGGAAAAGCCCAAACAAGTGAGAGACAAAGGAGAAAATGTTGTTTTAGTGGCTGGTAGTTGACAACTGCACCATGTATCCAAAAAGCCTCCATGGCAAAAACTAACTTCCTTAAACCTAAAGTGCATGTCAGAACCCAAAGAAGACAATGCTCCATATTAGCTCAAACTATTAGTTAAAGTGAACAAACGTTCAGTTGTTTCTCTTTTCTGTCTTGTGCTGTATGGATTTTTGTGTACGTACAGTAAAATCATGTAACATCATGAAGGCCAAAGTTCATAACAAGGGCAGTTATTCTTTTTGATCTAATACACAGATCCTAAACTAGCTTTTCAGTCAATTTAAGGGTTTGCTAGAGGCTATCAAAGCTAGCAAGGGTGCACCCTTGACGGGTCGTGGAGCAGAACAGTTAAATTCAAGTTCCAACTAGAAATCACTTAGGCTGCAATTATACTGTACAATCACGAAAAAGTCAAAGCACCATTCTCCTCATGTGCTGACTACGCCAACCAATCAACCGTGGCCCAAGTCCACACAGGTAGACACGTGGAAAGCATAACATGCAGTTGTAATCTTTAGAGAAACGGCTATTGTTTGGCTTAAAAGAATGAATGAAACATCAGTTAGAAAGTGAGGCAGGACCTCTGTTTTCTGGAAGTATTTTGGATTTAATAAGGGAGCTGTAAGGCACAAGCCACTGGGAAAAGTGGCAACACCACGAGCCATGACCACATTTAAACAAGCACCATGGGCCACAGTGATGATGTATCTGTTACATCACTGAACCAATATGCACCATACGAGAAAAGCTTCATGGAGGCGCGGGGAGATGACCAACACTAGCAGCCACTTCTTTGGGGAAAACATGCCATTCATGTGTCAACAACACAGTGACTAAATAAGGCTTTGAAGCCTTATCGTAACTATTGATGAAAGATTTTCCACTCCCTCACGAGTGTATCTGAATGAAGTTACCTTCCCAGAATTTTATGGCGAAAAGTTGTTAGACCTGAAGAACGTGGAGTATTACACAGCAACTGATTCATAGTCAACTAGAACAACAGCGTCATACCTCTGTCACATAATGCACTTCTTTGGCAATGACTTTCAGTGAACACTGTTTAGCACAAAGGGGCCAACGTCCTAATGCTCCAACACACGTCAGAAAAATAAATGCGGAGTGAATATTTAATTTGAGCTCAATAATTACAAATCGAGTGTGCAATCACAATATTTGAAAGAAAAAACGCAGTTATTTAATTTCTCCAAATCATTCAGCCCTTATCACTATGCTGAGAGCTGCAAGCAATTAACTTATGAGTGTATTGCCAATATAGTGACAAAAGTGATAAATAACAAAAGGAAATCTGTAACAAAATCACAGTTATGATGGGGAATGTGGAAAAAGAACTGTAAAATAGAAGAGCAGGAAATATGAGTCAGGCAGAAGAACATATCTACTTTGGCACATCTTCGCACAGCAAGTAGTTTCTGGTGTCCCCAAGCTGCACTAAGGTTTGTGTGCAGCTTCTGGACACCAGAGGAAAAAAACACTGAAAAGCTTTTTTTTGTTAAAGTTTGGCTGCCTGTGATTATTTATAGTTTATTTATGAATGTTTATGTTTAACTTTTAAATTTCTGCTGCCAAGATTTAGTTTTGTAACTATTCAGAAACATTAAAACTTTTCTTTTTCCTCTGACGCTTGACATGTCACCACTACTCTTTATTCCAGTAATTCATTGTCATTGAATGCCACCGGATTGTATTATTTTTTCATCTTCACTACTATTGGAGGAAGGATGTGTAGCGACATCAAAGAAAAACAACACTTTTAATAAGTGGAATCTTGCCAGAAGCAGAGTGCTGCTATTCTTCATTTATTGCCAGCATTAGGAAGATTAGAAAACTCATTACAGAAAAGTAGACATAACGATGACAGGAAAAAAATAAAATACTGGGTTGGGGTTAGGGCTGGTTCAAAATGGCAATAAAAGCAGACACTTTGGAAATGTTTTCCATCCATCCATCCATCCATACATTATCTATACCTGCCAGTGGTACACCCTGAATAGGTCGCCAGGTCATCAGTCCATCACAGGGAAATTGTTTCCTTTCCTTTTCTTTCTTTTTTTTGGGTGACAACAGTCTGTGGTGTTTATCGTGTTAACAGCGAGCTGTCATCACTTTATCTATTTGGTGCTTGGCATTTTCAGTAAACTTGACATCTGAGCACTCTTATTCTAAAGATAATAAGGCTTGCTTAATTGTCCTGAAAGACCACTACGACTGGCTCTAGGTTGGCCTCGAAAGACCATCATTGGTCTTGCAGCCTTTGTCCAGTACAGCAGTCACCATCAAATGATTAGCTGTGACTTAGCTACTTAGCTTTTCCATCAAACTTGACTTCTGACCTGCAAATAAAGACCAAACAGAGCATAATTATTTTAAAGATACTATGGCTTGGTGTGCTGTTAAGTGTACAATCAGACCACTGCTTAGTTAAGCAGTTTGAAGCAGCAGCCAACTGCTCAGGCTACAACCCGGTAGCCTTAGCTAAGCTGAGTGGCTGTGCTCCAAACAACCTCCAGGCTTGTTCCTTCTGCCTATTAGCCCATTTTTAGATTGACCGATGTTTGGGCAGACTCAATTCCTGTCAACATCATCCAGACACTAAAAACAGCTTCAAACCAACTCTTCAGAAAATTGATTGATGTCACAGGGCATTTGTCCTGTAGATATTCCTTGTTTTTGTCCAGCATGTTAAGTTTGTTATATACAATTTGTTGTTCAGGGGGAAGTGTGACTTTGTTTTCTAGGTTTTCATGCAAGAAAAGTAACTTCAGCAATCATAAGCAGCAAACGCCAATAAGGACCACTCAGAGAAAGCTGATTAAAGAAAAAAAAAAGAAAGACAGGAAAAAACAACATCTACTGTGTTGAGTGAAGCAACCAAATCCATGCCCTATGACTCAGTACAGAAGAAACCAACATCAGTCAATCCAGATTTTCAGGACTACTACTCCAGAGAGTGATGGGTAAAAGAGGCAAAAATTAGAAAAAAAGGTGAAAAGAAACAGCAATCATAAATTATTTTACAGTTTATATTCTAATTGTTTACTTCATTTGTCTTCAGAGTAAAATGGGATGTAAGTTAATGGTGCCAACCTCTCAGAGTGGACTATCCCGTTACCTCATTCCTGAAAAGCTTACCAGCATAATCTGTTTAATGACTTCAGTTCTACTAAAACTCTCACTCCTAAGTAGGTAAAATAAACTCTGTACACGTGTGTGTAAACACAAGACAACTCAGAATGTGTAAACACAAGAAACAAGTATATGTTAAAAAGTATTTATAAGAATAACAAAAAAAAAACAGCCATCCAAGAAATCTTATCCAGCGAAGGTGGAGGAACAACAAATTTAATGGCAATCAATCCGATCACTGTTGTATTATTCTTTATTCAAACAAAAATATCAAAATCGTGGTAAAGCTAGAGGAAAGGTCAGAGATCACTGGAGTCGTTACAGCACAGCGTCTGGAAAACACATCCATTATGTTGATGTTAAGATGTCCCCAGAGACAACTTCAACATGTGTAAAAAAAAAAAAAATTGCGATCCATTTAACCGTAGCTAAAATATTTCAATCTGGACAACAGTGGTGAACCAGCTGCTTGAGTTTAAAATAGATCATGGGAACAATAATTTTACTCTCAGCTTCACGATTGCCAGGAATTAAACCATGCATGATACAAAGTAATCGATGAATTATGCATTTATGCTCATGTGACTGGCTGTTGGTCACATTTGAACAGATGAGTTGACACTATTAATACACAATACCTTCTTTGTCTGTGATGACTTATTGATGGTCAGGTCCTGTAGTTCACTTCAAACTGTGTGACTGGTTCAGGCATTCAAAGGTGCGGTCGCTGAATTACTCTTTAACACTTCTGGAATCTATGAAACAGTTTGCTTCTTCTTGCTCGCGAATCACTGAGAACAAAGTAGAAACTTGACTCTACATCCTATAAAGCTGCATTAGCTTTTATATTCAATGCTAAGATCCCAGGAAATCCAAAGAGATGTTTTATGTGGAAAAAAATGTTAAAATGGTTCAAGAGAACCATGTTAAATACACACAAACACAGAAAAGCTGTGAATGGAGGTGCACTGAGCTGTGTTACAAGTTCACATTCACTCTGCAGCAGCTTATGCTCTGCAGGGAGGCAGACAAAGGCAGACGAATGAATATGTCACAGTGAATATGATTAAACCTTTCTGAAACCTAAATTATGGACACGGCATCCCGTCCCAGTAAGGCATATATTAAAAAAAGAAGCAACAAATTCTGTTTCTGTGATTCTCTACAGTAGTATTGACCTCATGTCTTCACTGTGTCTTTTTTTTTAATCATTCTTAATATTCATTTTGTTAAATTACATGCTCTGAATGTATTTGTACACATCAACACAGTATATGAGGCACCACCTGTGGAACAAATTAATTACATGTTGTGAGACAGCCTGTTTCTTCCTCTTTAAAGCTTTTATCAGATCGATCGGACTTGGACCTTTTCCTTTTAACCTTTCTGTTTCTCCTCTCCAGCTAATCAATTCCAACTTTCTCAGCAGACCTCCGGTGCTAATAGTTTCATAACTTATATATGTGTGACGACAGGTGAGTTGTGCTTTGGTGTCAGGATGTTAAAACATAATGATGACATAGAAAAAATTATATAGGCAATAATTTTAAAAAAATCCAGTAATAGTGAAGGAGAGGGCTCACAAATGCAAGTTACAACTTTGAAACACGCCTATGTAGCAATATAGCTTTTAGATGTTTTCATGTGTTTTCATGTGAAGCCAAAGTTTCCTCCAATGTTCTCAGAGATGTTTGGTTCTGAGTAATGACACCACTGTGATGTGTTCTAACACTCACAGGATGCTTTCTGATCAATCAGCAATCTGCAGTGTTTCCACCATGTAATGGAAAAGTACCCTTATAAACCTCAGAGGTCTGCTGTCTTCCACGTGTTTACAGCAAACATGTATATCCTGAGGTTCATTTTGCTGCAACACTAAACCATAAGAGGGCCTGACTAGTAATCACAGAGTTCAGCTCACTTTTTCTCACTTAGACAAGCTCTTGAAAAGAGACTGTACAATGTGTACGTGCGGGAATGTTATGTGATGGTCTGTCTTTGTGTTGCAATACTTTCATCCTTTGATTCGGGATGATTTTGGGTGATACCAGTTGTGCACTCGGATGATAAATGCATAAAAGCCTGTATTGAGGTATGACAAGTGCATTGCAGTAACAACTGAAGCAGCAAAGAAGTACTGAATGAGAAATGGTGTGTGTGTGTTTTCCATACATGTCTCTACACTTCAGTGGCTCCAAGCCTTTCCTATCTGTCAACAGTTTGAAGTAAGTATGTCACCTGCAGTCAGGTTCACACAGGTGTGGCAGCAGGCAACTTGCAACAATGTCTGCATGTCAAAAATGTTTGGTTTTCTGTTTCCTACAAGTCTTCCTGCTACTTATACAAATGCTCCTATCCAAGTAAGAAATTACCCAGTTCCATTACTCCCTTGAAATGAGTCATTTTAGTGCATTGTAAACCCAGTTCAACCACACAGTCGTAACTTTTTATCTAAATATCTGGAGTTGGAGCTGGAGTTGAGTACAAAAACCTTTTTTTTTTCTTTCGCTCAGCTTGAACAAGTGAATCTAGCACTTTTTGACTTTTCACCCCAAGACAGTGGTCTGTTATTACACCCTGTTCAACCTCAAATCTGTCTGCTACCACTTCTCACTTATATTAATACACTTTTTGTATTCAGGAAGAGCCTTTCTTCTGAAGCTTAGATGGTCAAATCATGTTTATTTCAGTTAACCAACGTGTTGCAGGCTAAAATAAATAAAAGGTGCTATCTTAATCCACAGGACCAATTAAGCCAAAGTTCTCTATAACTGTGTTTGCATTGTTTTCATGCACTTTATAGCTTTAATGTCAAATAGGCATCATCACTTGTCACTGCTAAGAACTAATTCTTTGTGTTTTCATTCTTATAAGTGACAGATCACCTGCAGGACTGTAATCCAACAGGCTCTTTATGCTTGCGGAGATGAGATGTCAGTTTCCAAAATCTGGCCTCTAGTAGAATACAGGCTGAATTAGACTGTGGGGAATGACAGGAGATAATATCTAACTCTCTTACAAGTCCAGGCAGATGCTGCACCACTATAACTTAATGCACGTTAACAGAAATAAGGCCAAGCCCTGGTTCAAACCAATCTCTTTTTAACTGTCAATTAAGTAGGGCATAAATGTCCACTTCCATTTTTGGACAGCGAGTACGCATGTACCCTTGGAAGTCAGCAGTAATCAGAGACTCTGTTCGTAAACATGCTACTCACTTGAGTTATTCGAAGCCCATCAATGCACATAGCAGCTCAGTGACCAGACTTCTCATTTACCTCCAGGATTTTCTTCGAAGTTGTTGCTGTTGTAGCCACATTTCTGTGCAGAAAAGCCTATCCGATATTTGTGCACTAGAAAAGTCAAAAGATTTGGCACATGTACTCACTCATTTGAACCAATTTTTGGACTGGCACTGTAATTATACTTATTTTTGGTGATTGAAAGGATATATTTGGGTGTCTAAAATGATTACCAACTCAAAACTACTGTATTTGAGGTCGTTGCAGCATGAAAATATCCCTTTCAGTTTGTGGTTCAAATTTGTGCTTTAACGTCGCACACCCAGATCAGAGAAGAATTATCCAGCAGCCTCATCTTCATCGCTGCACCTCATGAATGTGAAGTACAAAGCTGTGACACTGCTTTCAAATGTGACACGGCCAAAGAAGGGGGTCGGAGGATTGGTGCTGAACCTCCCTCTATCTCCTTACATCAGCTTCGATGAGACCGGTGAAGGTTTGGTTGTAAAGAAAGCTTTTTACTGAATCCCTGTGAATTAAGGCTGGACCAGGGGTGATATGATTTTCTGTTTGGATATCTGAATTTTTTATTTTGCTTTATTCATTTATTTATTTTGACATTCGCAGATAGTCAGAATCCAGCGCTCTCTCTCACTGGTGGCCGTAAGGATGCTGGGGGCATTTTTGTTGTTGTTTTGGTTTTTTGTTTTTCTTTTCACTGGAATCTGAGCTACCTTCTATCTCGTGTACTCCGACTGTTGGTCGTGCACATTAATAAGTCATTCGCTCTCACGCTCTGCTTGGTCTAAGAGTGTAGCACATGTGTGTCTCACTTGAACCATTTGTCACATCAAACAATGCAACTAAAGCAGCAAAGCTTCTAATATTCTCTGAAATCTTAAAGCTCCAGAGACCATGAAATGGTCTTCAAGGCAGCCCCCCCATTCTGATACAGAAACGTTTTATTAAGATCCAACAAAAATGAGTCAATATTTGACAAAGAAAGTGCAGTCAGATCTGTATATTGTCAATATAAAGAGGTTTCTCATTGTATTCATGTTTTCTTTTCTTTTTTTGTTAGATTAGTTTAGATGTTCAGTTATAAATCTCACTTTTATTAATTTTACATTACAATTAATCCTTCAGAGGTGGATGTTTGTAGTGTGTAGCATTATGATAAACAAGTAAACTGGTAAGCTGTGAGTTTTTCCATCCCAGAGCTGAATAAAGCAATGGAAGAAATGTGTGCTATGAATTTGCTCAGAACTTTAACCATCAATTCATCTGCTACTGACTGAGGCCTCAGGCCTGAGTTCATGAGCCATGGTTCATGGGACTTCTGCCTTCACTAAAACATAATATGTAATTTGTGCTGGAAATTTACACGCAAGGCATACTTGCACCAGAAAATCATCAACAATCGGTGCCGTTATTCAAAATCACACATCTCCAGATTCGATTTGTCCTGTTGCAAACATGACTTTACACCATAATGAATGCTACAAATCCTACACTCACATAAACCCTTGCATGAACCCAGAAACACACATGCACATCAGAAACTGAAACAGGTCTACAAAGCTCCTCCAACAGTCCCCTGCAGCTGGATCACCTCATTAACCCTGTGTGTGGACGGATTTACTGCTGAAAGACCTCATAGGAAGACCGGCAAGTACACACACTCTCTTTCTCTCTCACACACACATGCACACACACACAACAATGACTGGATTATAATTTGAAATTGAATTCACCTTGTAAAAACTGTGAAAACAGCTCATGTTTGAGTGAAGAATTAAGTCCCTGTGGAAAGACGTTGTTTTGGCATGTGTGTAGGATGAGTGTTTACTTTGTCACTATCTATTTACTTTGACTCCTGACAGATGCTTTAAGTAAACACACACACACACACAAACACACACACACACACGCTCATTCTTGTCTCTGCTGGAATGGAAATCAATTAGTGCAAACTGAACTGCGTGTGTGTTTGTTTGGCTCGGTTAAAGCCACTGACCTTGACTGGTTCATGACCCAGAAACAAAGGCTGTATTATTCACAGGAACAGAAAATCTGATTTTTAACTCTTTGTGGTGCTGCGCGCCGTCTGCTCTGTCAACTTTACAAGACTGGGCCTGTTCCCTGACATTATTTTCACAGTGTGAAAGCAACTACAGACACGTAAAATGTGTCTTGGGAGGGCGATTGTGCTGAAAACCCTTTGTGTCTGCAAGAAAAGGAAAATATGAAGCTTATTTAAGTGAGGACAAAGTTTATCCGACTCTAGTTGATAGACATGTCACAGACAGAAAGGAAAAAAGAATCCTCTTTCAGGATAACATAACCTTTTCTAACAGTAATTCAAAAAGCTCCAGTTTCACATTAAGACCAGCTTTAAGATCAGCTTCATCATGAAGCAGTTTGAATTAAACCACTGATGACATCAAACATAAACACATATGGACGCTTATCTCTCCAACAGGCCGTTGATCATGAGAGGACTAACGCTAACGGATATAAAATCAAAGAACACCCCACCAAACAGCTTCTTCTGACTGCAGAGTTAAAGTAAGACTGATTATAACTTATGCTGTTTCTTTAAAAGCATCATATTCTAACATTGAAAGAAGGAAAAAAGTGCTCAGCTTTCACTGCAAATGATTTAGAAGTCTAAGGTTAAAGGCCATATTAACACTCTGTGTCCTGCTTTTTCTGTTTCTTTTCTTGGTAATGCTGTGCTGAATCCCCCCAAAGTATTTTCTTTTCTTTTTTTTCTTTTTTTTTTGACAAGAGAGTTCAAAACAAACAAGGAGCATAACAGACGCTGCTACGTGGAACTCTAGTTAAATGACTTAATAGATCATCAATTGATTTTAATGTAAGCAGCTACCCCAGTTGGTCTTTATGTGAGAGTCATTTCTCAAGGAGGCTTACTACAATATTTACACATGTAGATAAGTCATCCAAGAGTGAAATTTTCTCTTCATGAAAAACCCAGCAGGATTAATTTTGATGGCAGGCTTAGAGAGAGATCTGAAAACCAAAAAAAAAAAAAAATTGATGCACTATAAAGTCATTAGTCAGAGCTAAAAATATGAACACTGCAGCCAATCCCATGACACTGCTGAGAAAAATAGCACACAGCAATAGTGAGACAGCTGGACAATAGTCAGCAAGATTTATAAACTTTAAAATTGTAGGCACGTCAGAAAGTTCGCCTGGGCTGCCCTGCCTGTGACATCCCATGCTTACTTTGATCACCAACGTGCCAATCCATATGCTCAGTTAAATCACAAGCCTCGCTGCACGCTGTGTGGTGAAACTGAACACCGAGGTAGAGACACATGAAGGAATGGCGACGGCACGCTCCACTGCAGACCAGGCGCTGACACACGACTCTGAAACAAGCCCTGGGGGTTTGTAGGGATGTTTGGAAAGGGAATGCAGAGAAAAATGGGATTGTGTTTATGTAGATGGATGGAGTATATATACAGAGGAATACTAACACACAAACTCCCCCAGATGTAATAACAACGTTCATTGATGCAAGTACTGCAGTAATTATGCTTTTTATTTGTGCTTTCTTCCCCAAAACAGACTGACATGGATGTCTGTTCATGTATTTGAGCCATTTACAAATCAGAATGTTCACTGAAGTATTAATAAAGTGAAGAGAGAAGGGTTAGACCAAAAAAGAACAAATGTGAAAAAATCAGTATTCATGTTCTTGAGAGGATATATTTTGGGTACCAAATTTAAAGATTGTACCCCAACCCAACTTTGTCACTTAGTTGGGGGGACTGCCTAAGTCTGAAAATAAGTAATTCAGTGAGAAATTCAGATTGATACTTGTAATGGTCAGCACAAAACTGTAACAGTTACAGTTAGCTATTTTAGCTTGGCTGGCTAAGCTTATGTTAACCAGGGATGATAATTAATATTACTTTACATTCATTCTGATGAAATCTGTCCATATATCTTTTTTTTTTTTAATTATCTATATATTTCAACTGTCACTTCCTGAAACTGCATCATAAGAAGATTGACAGCGCATCCCAGCATGCTTCACTTGGAAGGAGCCTGAAAGGATCCGGCTCCTGGCTCCTTCAGCCGTGGAGGTGCTGGTGTCCATCTGCATTTATCCTGAACACTTTTGTGACAACTTAGACTGCCTATAAAAGAATTGTGAAGTGAAAACAAAAAACTTTCTGACATTTTAGATGATAATTTCTGCCGCAGGTTTCCGTCCCTTAAAAACAAAAATGGCAGCAGTCAGATCTTAATAGGCAAGGAGGTCTGACCTCATCATCAACTCAATCAAGACTAGACATAGATATATGAAGCTCATTTTCTACTATGATTAAGGTCATAAATTAGCTCCAGCAATCCCTCAATTTGTCTAATATCTCCCATCTGGTGTACTGAGAGTGTTCTGGTGTGTCTTGGCCTTAGCAGAGGTATGTATGACGGTTTCGTTAGCGGGCTGCTTGTTTTGGACATGCCATGGTCTGTCTGTGTTTATGGAATATCTTGTGTAAGCTTGCAGCAACTGCTAATGAACTGACAGGTTAAACACTGCAGACAAAAAATACTAAACACTGTCCAAGCATCCCAACATTAAATCAGAGGCTGGCAGGTATCTGAACCCTAAAAAAACAAACAAAAAACAAAAAAAAAGCTCTCATGGTTTTTGCCTTGGCAATAGTGCTGAAAATGTGTGTCATATTTTCATAAACTGATAAGCTCAATGGAAAACGTTCAGGAAACCTTTATCAACTATGTGGAAAAATATGCAAACCTTTTTTGTTCAAACTTTTTTTAAACAACAGTTTTGCTGGAGTTAAGTTAAACACAAGAAACTTGTGTTCTATCTTATATGAATTATTTAATACACAAAAATCTGTAACTGTGTTTATGGCAGTCGATCAAAAGGTATATAAAACAGTGTTTCACTCCCACAACGTAGTATCTCTGCACTTCTAACACATGTAACACGAAGTTTGTGCAGTTTATTTCAAATTAATAGTGTATACTATGAGTTCAAAACAGCAAACTAAATCTCATAAAATATATATGTTAATTAACATGATTCAATTCAATTCAATTCAATTTATTTATATAGCGCCTATTTACGACAAGTCATCTCTAGGCGCTGCATCGATATGTCATATTACTGTGCAATATGGGATTTGCTTTAATAAATTTTTACAATATCAACAACTCAAGTCCATAATAAGTAAAAAATATACACTCGATCAGCTGGAGTTACAACTTCCCTGTAAGGTGACAGAATTTCTTAATCTTAACACCACAAAATTACTATCAAAACTGTATAAATTCATGTCCAAAATAGATAACTCAGTCTCTCTCCCGATTTCAAAGTGGGAGGCTGACTTAT